>WSTV01000178.1:0-52574 GCA_019632285.1 Tulasnella sp. 332
AATCAGATCTAGTCTATCATGATATCATGAATTATCTCCTTCACAGTTGGTTCTCAGCTGTGGGAACGCCTATTGTTCGAGTGCTAAACTGAGCACTTAAAGTAGACTATTGTATATTGCTGCACGGATACCTTCCTTCTGTGGGAATGTCTATTGTTTGAATTCTACGCTGGGCAAAACCTGGGTGAAACTGGGCGCTAAGGCAAACTACCTGACAGGCTTCCCATTGCAATCACTTGGTATAATAGTACTTCAAATCATGCAGAGCCAGTTCTTAGCAAGAGAGTACCCCTAGGCATTGCCTTAGTAAAAACTTAGATGAGTCCCTGAAGAACTAATCTTACAAGGATGAAGTCATGACAACCAAGTAAGAGACATAATTAGAAGATAGTCTGATACAAAACTGAGAGTAGTCTAAGGTCCATGAGGTGAGATAGTTGAATGTGACCATAAAGTGAGAGCCCATGTTGGGTTTGGACTTAGAGCAGGATATAGTCATGACAACATCCTAGGAATAGGGTTAAGAAAAATCCTGAATCATAAGAAAGGAGGGCTACTCTACAAAACAATAATTGCAGAAACAGCATTCACACTATGGAAACTAAGAAATGCAAACAGAATTAGAGGAGAAGAAACAAACAAACAAAAAAGGCCATTAAAGAATTGGAAAATAACATCCTTAAAGAAGCAAGTATGAATTTTAACATAGGAAAACTCACATAAAACCAAAATAAACAGAAGGAGGAAGCAATAAGCGACTTCATAAACAAGTGGAAAGGCCCCACTGATAGATCAGGTACCTGTTTAAAGCTCGTGGTTGATGACCACAGCTAGGGAGGAGGAGTGTGTGCAACGGACTGAACGATGATTTCTATGAGTTCTACTGATCGTACCTCTGGAGGAGAAGGCAAGTCCATTAAATTGGTACCAATACTTTCTCCCCTGGATCATGGTGCTGATTAAACTGGCATACTTGGGGTCTATCCCTTGTAATAAGGCCACAACGGGAGGTTTAGTGAGTTGAACCTCACACTGTTCGGAAAACACGGTCATATCGACTAGTGGCCGTTCGCTTAATAGCGAGTTCCCACCCGTTCTCACACAAAAAAAAAACCCTCCAATCCCTATCAACTACCCTCAAGAAGAGCAGGCTGTCAATAATATTATTCCAGTCATTTTTCTCAAAAGTCAGTGCAGACGTCATAGGAACTGAAGAGTTGAACCTAAAGTTTATACAATCTCCTCGCTCAGTCAGGGATTGCTGAGCCAACGATTTTTAGTCGACCATCCAGTAAGGAACAGGTTCAACATAGAATCAAATCAGAGAATGAAGGATATCCGATCCAATGCTGCCTTCTTTACGAGGAGATTGCGTGATGTAGGTCATGAAAATTGGGTATACGTGTCCGCAGTTGTACTGGATGTCACTTAACTATCCATCGCACCCCGATAGATCCGCTTACGTGCGCAAGGACGAGAACTCCGCGACCGCTCCTCGACCGTTTGATCGTATACCGGTGGAGATCCTCAGCTACATCCTCACGCTCGCGACCCAAGTCCACGATCCAAACTAACTCCTTCAATACATCGCACGAAAGACAATCGTCCCTTTCACCGCGCTTGACGTCTGCGCCCTCTGGCGCGAAATCGTCTACAGTACTCCGAAGATATGGACATACGCCGCTATTGTCTCAGACCCGAAGTGGTACCCAAGGTTGATGGAACACGCAACGCGCTGCGGGGGCCTTCCAGTGCACCTCGACCTCATCTCCTTCACGTTTCAAGCCACCCATGAGTTCGCGAGTTCGCTTTCAAAACTGAACCAGGTCAACTTCGATACGCATGTCAGATCCCTGCGCATGGTAGGCACGCCTCCTGATCACTCCGATCCCGTCTGCGCCATCTGGCTACTAGGCATGTTCTCAGAAACCAATGGGATAGATCACCTGGAAGTCATGTTGGGAGATTACCAGCCGGATTTGGAACGCAGTGTAGCTTTGTACTGTTACGTGACCAGCACGATCGGTCATGGGTGCTCCCATTCACACTCTCTTACTCTCCACTCTTTCTCTCTCCCACCATGGGATGATTGGACAGAGAATAACTTCGAAAACGAACTCTCGTGCTTGGACGAGCTCCACCTGCGACACTGTAACATCCACACCCCGCAACTGCTGTGGCACTGGAAGTTGCCGAAACTCCAAACGCTGATCATTGACTGTACCCCTCAGGCCACCGTTTCGGTCGATGTGTCTTTGAAACGAGCGCTGAGAAGAACATCTGGATGGCCGCCTCTACCCAGCGTACGTCACGTTGTCCTCAACAACATCCATATCCATCTCGATCTCCAACTCCTCCTCTCCGTTGTCCCAAACGCAACCACCCTAGCCTTAACGGCACCGCTAGGCGAATACACAGACCTGACCAGTCTATCTGATCAACCTCTACCTTACCCAACCGATGACCGACTGACCTCCTTGACCTGGCTCACCATCCTTAGCACTACACCCGATATGTACAAGCTCCGCACGTTTGTGGAGGCCAAACTTCCAGCCCTTCAGATTGTGGAGTTGAATGAGCGGGTACCGATGGGCTCAACGGATGATCTAGAACTGCTGAAGGACAGAGTGGAAGTATGCTTCATTTCAGAATATGACATGGAGTTTGAACGCGTTTTAGGGCGCATGAAACATAGAGACTCTTCGAGGGAAGGGCTACTCGTCTGAAGGGGTGTCGATGTTGAAGGTCTTTGTGGATAAATCATATTTGCAACCTGGAGCTTTTATCTAACTACAGCACGCCGCGCGATTTATTTGGTATCCAAGTGTCGATAGGATGTGACAATATGACGGTAGAGCGCTTGCTCAACTTCGTACAAGTCCTTGTGCAGGGTTTTTAGCAATAGGTTAGATCGACGACTGGCGGAGATTTTCGGATGCCGCCGAATAATCTGTATATCCTGGCAAGCATAGCCTCTACTCACCACACTGCTATGAGACTCCATCCGCGTTGCCCGAAAGAACTCCGATGACCGCAATCTGAATGACTCGAGACCCTTATTTAACCCTGGTGTTCCACCCTGACTTGGTGCTACACGCTCCCACCACGCAGATCATTCTCGAGTCAGGAGTGAGGTGTGGTGCACCGCCACTCTGAACTACCGCTGCTCAAGTATTAGCATACCGCCGAATGTGCTTCCTGTTGCATGTCATTTATTAGGAACTGTTCTGTTCCCGGAGAGCTATGATCCAGATATAACTACCTCAGCATCGTCGTCACCACAGATGTGCATGCTCATCAGGGGCATTACGGTTATCGATTTCCGGGCTTGGACCCTTGACCTGGATCGTCTCAAAAGCCACAAAATGCTGCACCGCATCACCGAGGATGCCACGACGTTCCCCACACAGAGCAAAGCGCTTATCGCAACCTTGATACGCTATTTTCGGGCTCGAACATTCCGTTGGCGTCAGAGCAGCGCGGCAATGGGTATGCATCCCCGCCTTCGGCAAGTACTAAAGAGACAGTTGTGATAGTCAACACCAAAAGCTCAAACTTCGTATTTCAGTCCTCGCACCGATGCGCCAGTCGCTGGTCAACTGTTTTTCCCTAGTATTCGCCGTCCTCCTCCCTGCAGTATACGGCCTGCGGTTACCCATCTCATCGCGGAAAACAGACACTTCGCACTTCCTCGGTGATCTACATCGTCGAGCTGTCGGAAGTGCCGCTGTCCCTCTTGTCAATGGCAACAATACGCAGTATACAGTCAATATCACCCTAGGTGGACAGCCGTTTGCATGCATTGTGGATACTGGCAGGTTAGATTCCTTTAGTCTTTCCTTATTCATTGAGATGAGTCAGAAACGTAACGCTGCAAAACCATCAGCACCGATCTTTTTGTCACCGGAGTCGTTCCGAGCTCTCAAAGTATCGGTCAAACAGCTAATTTCTCCTATGGCTCTGGTTCTGTCTTTGGGAACATCATGGAGGCACCCCTCGCATTTGCCAGCTACAACGTTCCGCGTCAAACATTCCGTAAGCCCAATTTCCACCTACTCCTTCTCCCCACTTCTCCCTTGGCACGCTGAATCTATCTATTTATCTATATACATCCTCTTAATTTTCTAGTCAGCACTACAAACTCAACTGGCTCTGGCCTGAACGCCACGGGTACAGGCTTGATCGGTTTGGGACCTCCGATAGCGTCAGTACTGCTTAACCAAATCGACGCTGTCTCTGCAGAACCAGTCATGACAAACATCTTCGCGCAAAACCTGACGAGCGACAATTACATCACCCTCTTCCTATCCCGCGACGACGATCCTGAAAGCACTGCGATAAGCCAACTTACCGTCTCGGAGACACTTCCCGGATATGAGTCTATTTTGCAACAGACGAAGCTTCCGCTTGCCCTTAACTTGGCCCCGGAAATAACTTTTCGCGAGCCACTCTACTGGAAGACGTACACCGACCCGAATGGTATCTTGGGACCAGATGGGCAGGTCATAGCTCTCGAATCCCAAGTCCCTGGCGCCCCGAACGGCACAGTCGTAGTGACATTCGACTCTGGTGACACATTGCCCCGTGAGCACATTCAATTTCCTTGGGTATATCTTATTTGATTATCGTTTCCGTTCATCAACGTACTGGGGCCTTTCTACAGAGGTATTACCCGAACTCGCCTCCGCCATCTACAGCACTGTTCCAGGCTCAATTTGGAATGCCTCGCTCAATCAGTGGACGGTTCCATGTACGCATGAGCTCAACCTTACGTTCGTCTTTGGTGGCCAAAAGATCTTCATCCATCCCTTGGACCTGTCCGCAACTGGTGCGGCGTCTGGAAACCCAGAGCTCGACCCAGTGCACGGAGTAGCCATGTGCTATGGACTGGTGCGTGACGATCTTGAAGATTATATTTAATTATCAAGGTCTATTCTGATATCAAGACATGGACATCTAACAACGTGCAGTATCAACCCATTCAACCAGGAGTAAATAATTCAGCTTTTGACATGCTTATCGGCATGGCTTTCCGTGCGTTCGATCTCTTTCATGAGAATTTGGTCGAGAACGCTGAGACGACTTCCCTCTCCGTTAGTGCGAAATGTGTACATTCTATACGACTATGGGAACATGGTCTTCGGTAGCTCGACGGATCGAGTCCCCCCATTCATCAAGATGCTCTCCATCACGGATCCAGTGGAAGCACATAACGACTTCGTCAATGTCCGCCTCAACAATGATTCCAACGCCCCTCTTAATGGTCAGATCAAACCAACGGAAGGAGTCGCAGGATTAAGCGGTGGCTTATCGGACACCAGTGAAGAACCCACCACAAATGGACCTTGGTTCTACATCGTGGCATGTGTAATCGGCGCGCTCGTGCTGTCCTTTGGGATCTGCGTTCTGGCCCAGCGGAGACGGCGACAAGGCAATGTTCTGAGGTACCGTGATGGTAACAAACCCTTTTTGGGATATCGGAAGTATAGGTCAATGGGTGCGGCGGTACCCGTAGGAATGGACGAAGATGAAAATCCTCAAGGGCAGGTCACTACCATGATGGAGAAAGGGGGAAGCGATGAAGAAGCTGTTTCGCTCACGCAAGCGCATTATGAGGACCCGTTTGGAGATGATGCGGACAAGAGTTGAGCAACCTAGGGTCGCGTCTCACAGCACTCAAAGGAGATGATGCCAAAGGAGGAAGAACACAGGACTGGGACCACCAACAGCTTGAGGAAGCGCGCGAGGTTTGATGATTTGGAGTCACCCATACCCGTATATCTAAGCTTGTATATTCAAGGACAATCTTTGTACGCCTGTGAGCGTCACTGGAAACCTGAGTGCCTGGCATAGGCATGACCACACACCATCAGCCGAACGGCTTCCTTATAGCATGTGTTCTACCCTGTGTCGTTATATGGCCCTGCAGGATGCGTTCCTCCCTTCTGAAAAGGGCATGCTTCGCGGAGTGGAGGCCAGGCCACATGCGATCAATCGCTGAGCCATTGGTCCCATATTCCAAGAGAAGAAGTCTCGGGTGAATACATATAGCCTGAAATCAGATTATTTTCCAGCTGGTGGAGAGGCTCTGGAGCATGGTTTAAAGAGAGACCCGTAAAGAGCTTCGTCGAGGGGGAGATCCAACGCCAAGGTCTAAATGCCCCACTTCTTTGCTCTTCTATCTCCCTATATTTCTTTATTCTTTTTCTTTATATATCCCCCTTATTCTTAGCGCTGAGGAATTGGCAATGACTTGTCGAGGCTTGCTCTATGCAAGCTCAGCTTAGTAAGCGTAGATAGCGATGGGCCGTTCAAAACCTCAACATCGACCCGTTTCTTCTACTGCAAATAGCTGTTGACAGTCTGTTAACCGTCACCTTCCAATGTCAGTACAGAACGTGTGTGGACCAGGAGTCCAAGCTAAAGCTTGTATTATTCCGCTGAGGTCACAACCGATCCAACACAGAACCAACCCTAAGGCTCGAGCATGACCGATCCAACACTGCCTTCGCTACAAGGGAATTCCGTAGAGTGAGTTTAATTTTGGATAAATTTGTCTGTTGCCGAACAGGATACCACTCTAACCACTCGCTGACAGACCCGCTCATTTGCCCGGCGTGGTGAACTCTGCAATGATTCCTCGCCCATTCGATACCATTCCGATCGAGATACTCTGCCACATCCTCATACTCACGACACGAGTTCTTGACCCGGACCAACTCGTCCAATACATCGCACGAAAAACGATTGCCCCTTTCACCACGCTTAACGTCTGCAAGCATTGGCGTGAAGTCGTATATACTACCCCAGAGATATGGACCTCCGCTGCTATCATCCCAGATCCAAAGTGGTACCCAAGGCTGATGGAACACGCCACACGCTGCGGGGGCCTTTCAATACATCTCGACCTCATAGTCTGCAAGTTACAAGCCCTCAACGAGTTCGAGGGTTTGATAGACAAGCTGAACCAGGTCACCTTCGACACACACATCAGATCCGTACGCATTGTTGGCACACCTCGAGATGGAGTCAACTATGTATGTGCCATCAGATTGTTCGAAAGGATCACTGTTTCACCCAGCAAGGGGATCGATCGCCTGGAACTCACGCTCCGAGATGGCCAGGCGCGGTGGGAAGGTCCTGGAAATGTGAACCCTTACGTCACCCAAGCGATTGCGTTGGGCATTATCCAATACTCCCAGTTACGCTCTCTTACTCTCAGCTCTTTCAATCTTCCACCATGGGATACTCAAGTAGAATGTAACCACGTCAAAGAACTGTCTTGCTTGGATGAGCTCTACTTGCGACAGTGTGATATTCACACACCGCAAATCCTATGGCAATGGAAAATGCCAAAACTCCGGACGCTGGTGATCGATTGTATCCCTCAAACCGCCATTTCAGCAGATACATCTCTGAAGCGAGCGCTTGTGCGACCATTTGAGTGGTTGTACCTACCCAACGTACGTCACGTTGTCCTCAGCAACATCCACACTTCTCTCGATCTCCAACTCCTCCTTTCCGCCACCCCAAACACAATCACTCTGGCCTTCACGTCGCCACAAAGCGACTACCCAGACCTGACCGATCTTTTCAACCACTCTCTACCTTATCCACCCGACAATTGGCTGACCTCGGTGGCCCAGCTTACCATTCTGAACACCGTACCTGATATGTACAAGCTCCGCACTTTCTTGGAGGCCAAACTTCCAGCGCTTCGGATGGTGGAGTTGGATGAGCGGGTTGACGTCCGTCTGACAGACGATTTGGAGCTGATAAAGGACCGAGTGGCAGTCCGCTGCATTTCGAAGGATGGCATGGAGCTGGAAAACGTTCTGGGACGCATGATGCAAAGAGGCTCTTTGACGGAAGATGCACTCACTAAAGGAGCTGTCGATTTCAAAAGTCTTGGTGTGTAAACCGGAATTGTGGCCTAGAGCAATCCATACTGCGGCGTTGCATGACACTCGATTCATTGGCAGGGTCTTGGTATCGTCGCACATTGCCGTCGTAACCCAGCTCCTCGGACATTGCAAAAAGAGAAACAAAGAAAAGAAAAAGAATGAAAGCATGACAGAGATGGAGGTTTCATATGCCTGAAAGCGGAACGTCTCATAAAGACATATATCGTGGCTGCCCCATCTTCGAAAACTAACCGTCGTGATGTCAAATGACTCTAATATCACGCAATGGGACCCGTAGAAGTACCAAAAGCAGTCGGCGGAGGGAGAAGGAGAGACAAATTTCTACTCACGCTAAACATGATATCCTGGCACGGGTCATTGTTGAGACAATGGACTGTGGCGCTCATCAATTTCAGGCGATTCTGGAAGAGTGCGTGTCAACTTAGGCGACTACTTTACTTGAAGTTCGTAAGTACGTCTAGGCGGTCAGTCTCCTTGAGCTCGAACTCATAGCTCGCCACAAGGTCGGACATAGGGGAAGTGGTCCCGGTGTGACCGGAAACCGTTGAATCAGTCATTCGCAAAAAATGAGTCGATGCTCTGGCTCGCACCCTCACCGCCAGAGACCTCGCCTCTTGCACGAGCTCGCAACTGCACTGTCAACTCCCGACTTGCTGGTTCCCAATGATGAGACAAATCTCGGTAAGTGGTGGTAGGGACTGGTTCCTGTAGAACCGTTTTCGGAAGGCCGGCCAGGGAAGTCTCTCTTGCCAAGCGTCTTACTGTCGGGACGAACGATTTGTGGGTCATCCTAGAAACTCTCGACAGTGAAGGCGGCGTGAGACTTGTTTGGAAGGGGGACCAGTAGGTTCTTATTCTTGAATCTCTCGACGGCGGCCGTGAAGTAACACTGTTCTAGAGTGAAGGGAAGATAATGTTTACGAAACGTATGAGTGAGCACTGAGCGAAATCGTGTCTGTTCAAGTCGGCGACAAAGGTGACAGGGGACGGTCACTCCCGACAGGTCATTCCGTGGCACGCATAGAGTAGCTTTGAGAGGAGACAAAGAGGTTTTAGGGATGATAACAGAGCCAGCGAGTTAAACAGCTGCGGGGGCCAGTGGGCGTACGGTTGTTCGTCACGTTTAGCGGAGTCTGTGGCCTGGTGATACTAAACAGTGAGTGTTAGATCGAGCGTGAAACGAGTAGGATTTGCGGGACTTGCTGTACAGGTAGCTGAATTAGTCGATCCATCCTTCATAGAGGGGGGATGCTTCTTGGATGCCGTCTTCTTTACGACAACACATAATGCATCTCGCCTCATGTTTTGAATATAACTGCAAGACGAGCACGTGAAGAAAGAGAAAGGTACTTACGTTGCAATAAGGATGACAAAGAGAGTACGGTGAGAGACCAACGGGTCCGGCTTGTATTCCGTTCTACACGATCGCTCTTTTAGTTCTTGCATCCTTCCTCAGTTTCTTGGCCATATTCTCATTCCCGCGGAATACTCCCTATCCTTCAAGGAATAGAGGCATACTGCATAATCATTTCTCCTACTCACCATCGAAATGAAATGAATAATCCTATGACTGGATATGTGCAGTCGAATTCAATCGATGTGTTCATGCTCCGACGATCAAGTGGAGCAAAACAGTCCCTTGTTGGCATTCCGCTCGGCGAGTATATCCAGGTCCATCTCATGAAGGCGATTCTGATGACGAGGTCAAGCCCATGCATGCAGCTTACCTTATATAAATCTTTGTGCACTGACTAGTCGAAATCCAACGTTTGAGAGTTAGGCGAAAGAGGCGTCAGCGCTGCAGGAAGAGAAGTTTGGAGGCGAGGTGTTGGAAGACTTGATTAAAAAGTGTATTGCACGAAGGTTTCGCCTCACCGCTTGCTAGCGCACCCTGACATTTTTAAAATCTCTCATCTCGAAAATATCCCCCGACTAGGCCAAGTTCAAGACAACCGCTGAACCTGGAGCAACAGCCGTATCAGAACGCACCTGTAACGATGGTTGATTTTTACATTAGAATGACAAAACCTTCGAATGCTGGCGACCGAGAGGTATCAAAGTGCAAAGAGAAGGGATTTCCACCAAGACCGCCGAGGATCATGACTAGGGTAATGGACGGTGGGGTATGACCCTTAGATCAGCACATGACTCACCTTGGAAAGTAGACATTCGCACCACATTGGCCCTTCCTTTGAGTATAATTCGTTCGAAGTCTCAGTCGTTATTTGAGTGTCGAAGTAGAGGCAGGATGGCAGATGAATTAGAACACGTAAGACGCTTCCGTTCTCTATTCTAGGGGATTGCAAAGGATGGAATAATCCTTGAGGTTGCTTGGTGATTGAACCCTGAATTGGCCAGAAGAGGTAATCGGATTGAAGATGGTGGTAAGTATTGTGGTCGCGAAACGATCAGAAACTCTGTGGGTGCTATTCTTGTTTGTTCATGTTCTTATTGCCTATTTTTGACATTACTTAGGGTTCCTTGCTACTACAAATTCTTCACTACACCCCTTCTGATCGATTATGGTCACATTGCATGGCATAAGGGGCTTTTAGCGGCTACGTTACGGCGTCTTCGGGCATTGAGGCATTGCCCTTTTTGATACAAATTTCTCAGCATGTGGTGCACAACCGCAAAGGGGCGACTTTTCTGCGTCCCTGACTTTTGTGAGTATTAAAGGGACTGTTGTGGTTTCGCCAGTGGCCAACTCGTTTTCTCCCTTTCCCGCACTCATGCGTCAGCCGCTGGCGAACAGCTTTTATCTGGTGTTTGTTGTCCTCCTACCTATCACACATGGCCTTAGACTACCTCTGTCATCGCGCAAGACAGACCACTCATACTTGAACGGCGCCCCACATCGTCGAGACGTCGGAAGCACCGCAGTTCCTCTCGTGAATGTCAATAATGATCACTACGTGGTTAATATCACCCTAGGCGGAAAGCCTTTTACATGCACTGTAGACACTGGCAGGTTAGCCTCCTTTTATCTATCTCTCCTCGTTCGTCGCAACAGAAGAATGAATAAAATCTATTAAAAACGCAAAAGCTCCGATCTTTATGTCTTCGGAGTCGTTCCGGGCGCTCGGGATACCGGCCACACATCTAACTTCTCATATGGCATAGGTTCTGTCTTTGGAAACCTCATGGAAGCCCCTCTCACGTTCGCCAGCCACAGCGTTCCAAGCCAAGCATTCCGTACGCCCAATTTCCACTCACCCACTGGATTCCCTTCCTAGCACGCCGAAAACCTCTCACTTACATTTTCATGGCTTTTTTTAGTCAGCGTCACGAGCTCGAGTGGAACTCAAAACGACACAGGTACAGGTCTGATCGGTTTGGGTCCTCCCATAGCTTCCGTGCTGGTCGAACAAATTCAAACCATCTCTGTGGAGCCACCCATGTCGAATATCTTCGCCCAAAACCTTACGAGCGATAACTACATTACCCTCTTTCTATCTCGTGACGACGATCCTGAAAGCACTGCCATAAGCCAACTTACCGTCTCGGAGCCGTTACCCGGCTACGAATCCATCTTGCAGCAGTCCAAGCTTCCTGTTCCACTTAACCTGGCCGATGAGATAAAATACGGCGAGGCACAGTATTGGAAGACTTACACCGATCCGAATGGTGTCTTGGGACCAGATGGACAGCCCATCTCTCTCAAGTCTAAAGTTCACGGCGCTCCGGATAGCGCGCTTGTGGTGACATTCGACTCAGGTGACACACTGCCCCGTAAGTAAGCTTTATAGTTTAATAGACTACTTATTCGGCTATCATTGGCGCTCATCGACGCTCATCGAATATGGCGGGATCTTTTTAGAGGTGTTACCCGAGCTTGCCACCGCCATTTACAGCACCG
Source organism: Tulasnella sp. 332 (assembly GCA_019632285.1). Taxonomy (NCBI): domain Eukaryota; kingdom Fungi; phylum Basidiomycota; class Agaricomycetes; order Cantharellales; family Tulasnellaceae; genus Tulasnella; species Tulasnella sp. 332. Next base: position 11,785 of record WSTV01000178.1, read on the forward strand.
TTCCCGGTGCGATTTGGAATGACTCGCTATCTATATGGACCGTCCCATGCACGCACGAGCTCAATCTGACGGTCGTGTTTGGAGGCCAAAAGATCTACATCCATCCCTTCGACCTGTCTGCACCCGGTCCGGCGGTTGGCATTCCGGATCTAGACCCGGTGAATGGAGTGGCCATGTGCTGTGGACTGGTGCGTGAATCAGGATCATTTTTTTTTCTTCAAAGAACCAGTCCTGAAAATCAAAACCCCAAATCACCCTTCGTAGTACCAACCCATTCAACCGGGAGGAGAGAACCCATTTTTTGACATGCTTTTCGGCCTGGCCTTTTGTAAGTTTTTGATTTCTTTCGCGTGTGCCAAGTGAGGGAGACTCCAACCAAGAAACGCCCACGACAATTTTCTCCTTTTCGGCGTTTAGTGCGTAATGTTTACATTCTATACGACTACGGGGATAGGTTCATCGGCAACGCGACGGACCCAGTATCCATGTTCATCAAGATGCTCTCCATCACGGATCCAGTGGAAGCACATAACGATTTTGTTAACGTGCGCCTCAACAACAATCTCAACGCCCCTCTCAATGGCCAAGTCAAACCGGTCGGAGCCCTCGCGGGATCGAAGAGCCGCGTATCGGGTTCTACTGAAGGACCGCTCACTAAAAGAACCTGGTTCTACGTGGTGGTGTGTGTCATCGGCGCGCTTATATTGTTCCTTGGGATCTGTGTTCTGGTCCGGCGGCGGCGGCAAGGCCCTGGGAAGGATCTGATGGACCGTTGTGGCAAGTGGCCCTTCATGTTTAGTCGAGGAGATCAGAATTATAGGTCAATGGTGGCGGTGGTTCCTTTAGGGATAGACGAAGATGACAATCCTCATGGGCTGGCCGCTGACATGAGGGAGAAGCGAGCAAGTGGGGAAGAAGTGGCTACACTCACGCAGAAAAATTATGAGGACCCGTTTGCAGACGATGTGTACAAGAGTTGAGTCAGCCAGGATTGCCTCGTTGCATGGGAGCATGTTTCTTGCAGTCGTCGAGGGGCAGATCTAAGAGCGAGGTCTTTGTTTTACCATCTCCCTGTCTTTTCTTCTTCGTTTACCTCGACCTCTTTGTTCGTATTGCTAAGGGATTTGTCAATAACCTATCGAGGCTTGTTTCACTTAGATGGGGTATGGTATAATCTCAGCTTAGTAAACTCGATAGGCAACAAAGAACTCCTCAAACTTCAATATTCATCGCGATTCAACGTCAGTGCAGAGCGTGTATGAACTAATATTTGAAGCAGAAGCTAGTATTATTCAGTCGAAGGTCAAAATCGACCTTGCATTGAGGAACAGCTCCAACGCAGAGATGACTCTAATGGCCGATCTGACACTGCCTTTGCTACAAAGGGATTACGTGGCGTGAGTTTAATTTTAGATAGATTTGTCTGCATTTCAGCAGTATACCACTCCTAACCTCTCGCCAACATGTCCGCTGATGTGTCTAATGTGGAGGACTCTCCAGTCGTTCCTCGCCCGTTTGATCTTATTCCGGTGGAGATGCTCAACCAAATCCTCATATTCACAACCTGGACCAACACGTTTAATACATCTCATGAAAAATAGGGGTCCCTTCGCTTGCGCTCGACGTCTGCAAGCGTTGGTGCGAGGTCGTTTATAGCACCCATCATCCCAGACCCGGAGTGATACCTAAGACGGATGAAACACGCCACTCGCTGTTGGGACTTCCCATGCATCTCGGCCCAGTCTGAGCTACAAGCCCTCGGCGAGTCCGAGGGTTGGATAGACAAGCTGAACCAGGTCAACTTCAACATACACATTAAATCCCTACGCATTTTCGGCACACCTTGAGATGGAGTCAACTACATATCCACCATCAGACTGTTCGACGAGCTCACCGTCTCACCCAGTAGGAGGACAATCGCCTAGAGCTCATGCTCCGAGATGGCCAGGCGCAGTGGGAAGGTCCTGGAGATATGAGCCTATACATCACCCAAGCAATTGCGTTTGGGATTGACCAATACTCCCAGTTACGCTCTCTTACTCTCAGCTCTTTCTATCTTCCACCATGAGATACTCAAGTAAAGTGGAACCGCATCAAAGAACTCTCGTGCTCAGATGAGCTCTACCTGCGACAGGGTGATAACTGCACACAACAAATCCTCTGGCGATGGAAGACGCCCGACGCTCCGGAAACCGATGATTTACTGTATCCCTCAGGCTTCCATCTCAATTGGTGCGCCTCTGGGGCGGGCGCTTGGGCGACCATCTGAATGGTTGTACCTACCAGCCATGCACCAGGCATCCTTAGCAACCTCCACGCCGATCTCCAGCTCTAGCTCCCCCTCTGCACGGTCCCCAACACAATCGTTTCCGCCTTAATATTGCCACAATGCTATTACCTGGGCTCAGCCGATCCGTTGGACCACCTTCTCCCTCGCGCAATCGATCATCGGCTGATCTTCGTGACCCAACTCACGGTCATCAACGTTGTACCTGACATTTACAAGCTTCACGCTTTCTTGGAGGCCAAACTTCCGGCGCTTCAGAGGGTGGAGTTGGATGAGTAGGTTGACATCCGTCTGACAGACGATCTGGAGTTGTTAAAGGCTCAAGCGGAAGCACGCTTCATTTCAAAGGAGGCGATGGAGTTGGAAACCGTTCTTGGACGCATAAAGCAGAGAGATTCCTCGATGGAAGCTTTTGTTACTAAGGGAGGTGCCAATGCTAAAGATCTTAGCGTATAATCTGGAATTGCGGGCCTGGAGCAATGCACACTGCTAGTGTCGTGCGACGTTCTATTCTTTCCGGGATATGATCACAACAGCGCTGAGTGCATGCCTCGACTGGACACGGATTCCGTCTTGCAGCGCCACAGGCTGAATACATCAAGACTAAGCCTACCATCTCGTGACGCTCCACAAGGACGGTACACCCTGAGGGCATAAGATATCTCATGATGAAGACCATTAACAGAACTTGATTAGAGAACGTTTGAGAGATTGAAACACTACAGCGCGCCTGCGATATCTGTGCAGAAAGGATGGTCATTTCCAGTCAGCTTAATTCACCAAGATTGAAAGGATGTTATTGGCGGGTGCGCAATACTACCTCGATCGATTTTATTACTCTATATGAGATAGGCCTTCCACAAAAGACCCCACAACGGAAACAGAAGCCATTTATCCATCCGATTCTCAAGGAGGTATCCGGGGACGGCAGGCCCGAGGCATATTGGAAAGGAAGGCAGTGAATGGATGCGTTTATTGCATTCGATTAAGATCAAACTTTCCCTCCGTATCGCGCCGCCGGGCCTGGCTTAACTGGACTTTGAGACAGTGGCGGGTGGGAACACTCATGAAAAGGTGATCGCATTCATTCCAGAGGCTCCTCCGTCACCCTCGGTCATGGCTATGTGGTCGTAACTCTCATACAAACCCATCCAGATAGTTTCGGTCTTTGGGATGGACGGAACTGGGCGAAGGGAAGGAGAGTCACTGAGAGAGTTCAATCAGCGGCAGTATTCACGCAATCTTCGAACAATACGCTCCTCGGTCTTCTGTCTGGTCTGTTGATATTTAAGGTGTTTCCTATGGAGTGCGACTTTTGGTGGAGCTTATACTCATCACTCCGTGGATCTGATCTTATAGCCTGCGCATGTCTGCGCTCAGGAATATCTGTCCGTCTGTGGATTGACACTTTCGGGAATATAGAGCATCGTTTACAACGCGAAGTATCTAGGATGTGCGCAAGTCAGGCGATGAAGGTCTCAAGGCAGCAACAATGTCTGTCGTAGTCGGGCAAGATGAGAATGATGAAGTGGAGACAGTAAGGCCGATGAAACGATCAAGCTGGCCGGTGGGTAATGAATTGAGTGGAATAATGATGAGCAAGCGCATATCAACCCTCCGATGTAACTGGACATGATGCTGTGATTGGGAAAGCAAAGGCAGCCTGCACCGCAACACAGCATGACTGATAACGGCCGATGCCGAGGGCCCCGCTATAAGTGATTGGAACTGGCTAATGCGTAACGCAGAGTCATATACAAGATTGTGCGATAGTATGTGTTAGCCAGAGGAGGTAAACAGGTGGAAGACGGTAGTCAGCATTGTGGTTGTGAATCAGTTGAGGCGCCTATTCTTGTTTGTTCCTGCTCCAATTTCTATTTTTGACACGAGGTTCTCTGGCTTCGTACGGGAACCCTAAGCCTCACTGCACCGTTTCTGATTGATCGATGGTTTGTCTCAACTGCCACATCGCACTGTTACGAAGAGATTGCAACGGCTTCGATACAGCGTGTTCCTCAAGGCGATGCGCTTATACCTCAAGTTTCCCAGCCCCAAGTGGTTGACATTAAAGGGACTGTTGCGGTTCGGCCAGCGGCTAATTCAAAACTTCACATTTTCCCCTCCACACACTAATGCGTCAGTCGCTGGCGAACAGCTTCTATCTGGTGTCTGTCATTCTCCTGCCTATCACACATGGCCTTAGACTACCTCTATCATCGCGCAAGACAGATCACTCAAACTTGAACGGCGCCCCACATCGTCGAGACGTTGCAAGCACCGCAGTTCCTCTCGTGAATGTCAATAATGATCGCTACGAGGTTAATATCACCCTAGGCGGACAGCCTTTTACGTGCACTGTGGATACTGGCAGGTTAGCCTCCTTTGATCTATCTCTCGTTCGTCACAACAGAATAATGAATAAAATCTATTAAAACCCAACAGCTCCGATCTTTATGTCTTCGGAGGCGTTCCGGGCGCTCGAGATACCGGCAAGACATCTAACTTCTCATACAACATAGGTTCTGTCTTTGGAAACGTCATGGAAGCACCCCTCGCGTTTGCTGGCTACAGTGTTCCGAGCCAAGCATTCCGTAAGCCCCTAATTTCCACTTCCTCTTTCCTGGCCCGTTGAAATTCTATACTTATATTCTTATCGCTGTTCAGTCAGCGTCACAAGCTCAGTTGAGACTCCCAGGGACACGAGCACAGGTCTGATCGGTTTGGGTCCTCCCATAGCTTCCATCCTTCTCGAACAAATTCAAACCTTCTCTGTGGAACCACCCATGTCGAATATCTTCGCCCAAAACCTTACGAGCGATAACTACATTACCCTCTTCCTATCTCGTGACGACGATCCTGAAAGCACAGCAATAAGCCAACTTACTGTCTCGGAGCCGTTACCCGGCTACGAATCCATTTTGCAGCAGTCCAAGCTTCCTGTTCCCCTCAATCTGGCCGAGGAGATAAAATATGGCGAGGCACAATATTGGAAGACTTACACCGATCCGAATGGTGTCTTGGGACCAGATGGACAGCCCATCTCTCTCAAGTCTAAAGTTCATGGCGCTCCGGATAACGCGCTTGTGGTGACATTCGACTCAGGTGACACACTGCCCCGTAAGTAAGCTTTCTAGTTGAATAGATCACCTCTTATCCAGCTATCATCGGTGCTCATCGAACGTGACGGGATCTCTTCCAGAGGTGTTACCTGAACTTGCTACTGCCATTTATAGCGCGGTTCCAGGGGCGATTTGGAACGCCTCGTTATCCATATGGACAATCCCATGCACGCACGAGTTCAATCTAACGTTTGTGTTTGGAGGCCAGAAGATCTATATCCATCCCTTCGACCTGTCTGCACCTGGTCCAGCGGTTGGCATTCAACAACTGGACTCTGTGAATGGAGTGGCCATGTGCTGTGGGCTGGTGCGTGAAGGATCCAACAGATGAGCCCTATCAAACATCAGAATAATTACACCAAATTGCGTTGCAGTTCCAACCCATTCAACCAGGAGGGGAGAGCCCATTTTTTGACATGCTTTTCGGCATGGCCTTTCGTACGTTTTCCGATTTTCTTTTGCAGGTGCCAAGTGGGGGAGTTTGACTGAGATATGCTCATGACATTCCTCTCTTTTACATGTATTAGTGCGTAATGTTTACATTCTATACGACTATGGGGATAGGATCGTTGGCAACGCGAAGGACCCAGTATCCATGTTCATCAAGATGCTCTCCATCACGGATCCGGTGGAAGCACATAACGATTTTGTTAACGTGCGCCTCAACAACAATCTCAACGCCTCTCTCAATGGCCAAGTCAAACCTGTCGGAGCCCTCGCGGGATCGAAGAGTCGCGTATCAAGCTCCGCTGAAAGACCCGTCACTAAGAAAATCTGGTTCTATATAGTCATGTGTGTCGTCTCTGCGCTTGTATTATCCTTTGGGATCTACGTTCTGGTCAGGTGGCTGCGGAGGCAGCAAGGTCCTGGGAAGGATCAGGTGGATCGTGGTGGTAGGAGGGCCTTCTGGTCTAGTCGAGGAGGCCGGAAGTACAGGTCAATGGGTGCGGCAGTTCCATTAGGGATGGAGGCAGATGGCGAACCCCGCAGGCCGGCCACCGGCATTACACCCAAGCACTCGCGTTATGACGACCCGTTTTCGGACGATGCGTACAAGAGTTGAGCCATGATAGGATCGCCTATTTGCGCCGGAACGTGTTTCTCGCTATCGCGATCAGAGGACTTCGAACTTTCGCTTTCTGTTGCTTCTTCTATTCAAGAAAATAAACATTTTCGGTGGCTCGATTCATCTGTGTAGTGCACCTCTTGATTCTAGAAGCATGCTGCTACGTTGCTCTTCCTTTCGATGGCCTTTGAGCTGCCACAAGAGTCAGGTTCAAGCCTCCTGGCAGTGTCTCGCTCGCGGCAGTTCGTAGCCTCGATCATGTTTCTCGGGATTCATTTGGATAAAAGCCCCTAAATATATGCATAAAGATGACTTCGCGCATTCAGCCTTCGCATCGACCCAAGAACGTCGGTAGCGAGCGAGAAGCAGCTGTCCCCTTAGACCCGTTCCGCCCCACTGATTTTGTCTCCTCGGCTTTGCTGCCTACTCCTGGCAAGACCTTTTGCTGCTGCGCCTCCGCGATAACTATCATGGAAGCAGCTATCGCAAACCCTACAGTGCCTACCCCGCCGGCCTTCATCAACAGGATCAATCATGCGGCCATGATCGGCGATAAGTACAACGCATCGCAATACGGCTTCGTCCGTAGGTCTATGACACATTTGTTCCGCGTTAATCCGCTCTTAGGAGTTGGAAACTCTCAACGTAGACTTCAATGCAGCTCGTGCTCATTCGAAAGACTTGCAAAGCGAAGGCATGAAAGTACCAGCTTGATCGCCCTGTTCTTTGGATTCTAACGAGCGCCTTTTGTTCCCGTATGTCTTAAACTGGGTGGAGAAACTTGAGGCAATTTCCCCCACCGGTCCCGAGTGTTTGATGCGGGTGATGACATTTCCTATCCACGCATTTTGTTGATGAATCCATTGTCTCAATAGATGACAGAGTGAGTGGGCTCGCAGCCAGCTGAGCAAGTACACTGATGCCGAGACTCACTGCTGCCATGTTAAAACGAGCTCCTAGAGCTGTTGCAAAGTTTAAAGGACGCGTGAGGGTTGGAAACCCAGAATACGAATACCAACCAAAGAATGGAAGACGCTACCGGAAAAAGTGGGGTGTTTATCAAGTCCAGATTCCTGCCACTATAGGAGGGTGTCACTAACGTTCACATCTTCAGGTTCGATCGGAGATGTTAAAGCCTACCACCTTTGGCATTAAAGGAGGAAACCAGTTGGCCGGGCACTTTTGGCGGGACGCAAGCCCTTTCCCGTAAGGATTGCTCAATGCTTTGAATACGACAAGGTTGTACAATGCACTCGTCGATGCGCATGAGGGATTGTCGCAGATGTGATGCTGGAACAAAACGTACGCCGGCCGAGGGCCACCAGCGGTTCGAGAAAGCGCGTGAGGGCTGAGTCGCCCATGGGCATGAGTCCAAGCTTGTAGTATTCAAATAGCAGTCTTTTTGCTCTACGGAGTGCTATGAGCTTCGTGCGCCGTTGAATGCCTACGCGCAACATGGCCTCTACGCCTCGCATATAAATCACGCGAAACTGGACATGATCAGTCAAACGACTTTCATCGTGGCCTTCTCCCAAATCGTCATCTTTCGAGGCCTTGCGTACGCATGCGTCGCGGATGACGGTGTCAGCACTGTTTCTATGATTGATAGTTTTGAAACAAGTATCACTGGACATGGCTGTCGCCTGAAACCAAAATGCAGTTGGCGATCTGAACCGCATCATAGCAAACAGCAGGCATTGGGCATAAATCTAAACGACACGAACTAGAAGCAAGATCGTCAATATGCGACTAATCCGAGATGATTAAAGAGTACATCGACATCGACGACACGGAGCGAAGTGGTATGCTGAAGGATATGATATTCTGAGATGGCTACGTCGACACATATTTGATGAGCTTCGAGGATAGATGGAGGAAGAATATCGAGCCGATGAAGGAGATGGAGAGGACCATGACAACAAATGGGTCACTGCGGGATGAAAAACATAGATCAGAATTGTCCAAGTGTAGTACGAGGTAGCCTCAACGCACATTCTTAATCCAGGCGAGTCATCGGTGTAGAGCCTGAGCATGGTGTTGGAGGATCCTCCTGCTCCTGCGGCACGCGACGAGTTTGGCTTGGTCGACGCGGCACCAGCAGTTGCACGGCGTCTAGTTCAAATCCAGTCAGCAAATATATTGTGCTTTGCAACGTTCATAAACTCACCGAAGCTGTTGTCCGCCTGACGGTCGATCAACGCCAGTGGCTCCAGGCCTTCCGGGGGGTCCAGTGGGTGATGCAACACCAGAATCGGAGTCGGAGTCGGACTGCAGAATGCGGTTACACATCAGCGATGGAGTCTCAAGATGTATAAACTTCACTCACAGCTGCCATTGTTGTTTTGAGAAGGAGTGGATGAGGAGGAGAAGGTAAAGGAAGTGGGTAATAAATGGATGCGCAAGACGGACGTGGCGAAGAATTCGAATCGTGGCGGAACGGACTTACTGGCCCGGTAAGTGCGTATCTACATGTTCAATCTCGAGTCCCTGAGTTGCCCCTCATCCTTATTCGACACCATTTCTTTCTAGACTGATACCAGAATGGTGCGCATGCCCCTCACATCCAATCATAGATCTCACCTCACAGAACACCCTCCAACAGTCCCTCATCCATGCCTTGGTGGCGAGAGGTGCGATTGTGTTGGCAGAACATAGTGCCGGGAAACGGGACTTCTCGCAAGGTAAGCAGAGTTGCCCTTGCCTTGGCCATTCAGACAACTAAGGATCATACCTTCAGCAACACAGACGATTCTAGCCAAGATTCCACCAAATAACTCGAAGCTAACCTGTGAGCTGTACTGACCGCTTCCTCCGCAGCGTTGATCGCTGAGAGAGCTGCGGGAGATTCGTAGATGTTTGGGAGCAATACTTATTCCACTACGTCAGCGAAGGTGGACTGACCTTCTTGGTCATGGCAGACGACTCTGTTGGGAGGTTCGTGGTTCTTGATCGGCACCAGAAATAGGGTCTTGACGCATGTGTCCTTATCCCCGCAGGCGGATGCCGTTTACATTCCTGGGAGACCTTCAGCAGAGAGTGAGTCTTATACATATTTCCAAATTCAAGACTGAGTAACTGAAACCTGGTCACGTCAGTTCACGGCGAAATATCCAGCTGATGTCATCGCCGACTCGCCGGCGTATGGGCTGAACGAATTCTCTCCAGAAATCGGAAAGGTAAGCGCATCTCAGCCCTCTTAATCTTTACGGAAAAAAATCAGATCCTGGCTTACACTGTGTGATCTGTTACTAGCTAATGCACCAATATACAACTTCACCTCCACCAGATGCCCTCAACCAGGCTCGCTCAGATCTTGCACAGGTCAAGGACATCATGGTTCAGAACGTCGAACAAATTCTCTCAAGAGGAGAAAGAATTGAGCTTTTGGTCGACAAAACGGACAACATGGCTGGGCAAGCTTGGGCGTTCAGGCGCGGTGCAAGGAGTGTGAGGCGACAACAATTCTGGCGGAACCAGAAGATCTTGTTCCTAAGTTTCGCAGTTGGCATTGTGAGTCTCAGATTTCTTTACACACCTGGCTGTGTAGTTGTCTCATACCTATGGCGCTTCTCTTCGATAGCTCTTCCTCTACATTTTTATTGCGCAGTTCTGCGGCGCTGGATTGAACCACTGCCGGGGCTGATCCATTTGATGGACATGCCCTGCCGATTTTCTCATCATCTAATCTTATGACTTTGTTCTCTGCAATTGATCTAGTTTTTGGGATCTCTACCCAAGCGCACGTTTTCGACATCTGGAGAGTGGAGACGACTTCCGTTATCAATTATGAATATGGATGAGCGGGGTGCAGACTACGTGAGGAGTGAAATGGAGAAAGAACCAGACTGGTCAGAGCGAAACACCTGACGCTAACTGTCTTGCGCTTGCAACAACGAAGCTCGAGCCCCCATCTCCTTTATCCTTATGAGTTCCTCCCTGCTCAAGCCCGCTTCGTCACAGAGCGATCTAAAGATGCTTCCTCCAACACCCTTGCCTCGATCAAACAGCACCAATGGCTCATCGAACTCTGCCACTCGGCCATCATCCATGACGAGGATTCGGTCGTAATATGCCACGGTGTTGAGGCGATGGGCGATGGTGAAAAGCGTGCATGACGATGATGCGATTGTTTGCTGGATATGCGCGTCAGTCACTGGGTCTACTGATGATGTCGCCTCGTCCTACAACGGGAGACATGATGTCATCAAGATACACCCATTAGACTAATATACACGGAAAGCTATGAACTCACCAATACAATGATTTTGCTCCCTTTTACTAAAGCCCGTCCTAGCGCGATTAGTTGTCCCTCGCCGGCGCTGAAGTTCGTACCCTCATGCTCCACTACCATATCTAGATCGAATCGAGCAAGGTTGGCAGTGTTGGACGGGTTGGAAGTAGATGAACTAGACGATTCGGGAAGCTCTTCAATGATCTCTGTGGACGGACTGGCTGTTGGTGGCGGGAGCGATGCAAAGCGCATGATGTCAAGGAGTTCGGCATCCGTCTTAAGAGATAGAGGATCGATGTTCTCTCTCAATGTGCCCTGGCTATCGTAACAATAAGCGACGTCACACGGTGTTCATCATCCAATGAGAGGGAACAACTCACAACAGCTTCACGTCCTGTGGAATGACTGCCAGACTACGGCGTAGCGTTTTGAGGCCGACTTCTCGCACATTGACTCCATCGATCTCAATAGACCCTTCCTGAAGCTCCACCATACGAAACAATGCTTGAAGTAAAGAACTTTTCCCTGCACCTGTGCGGCCAACACACCCCACCTAAACGGAAAGAAATGCATACACATTAGTGAATGCAGTGCCAAGTCGAGCAGTCCATTCGTACCTTTTCCCCGCTCCTGACATCAAAAGAGACACCCTTCAGCACCAGTGGCAGGCCATCCCGGTACGCGAGTTTCACGTCTCTGAAGCTCACAGCACCCTCTTCAGGCCATCCTCGTCTTATCCTGTCTACATCACCCTCCGTCTCGGCATCAGCCTCTTGATCCAAGCCATCTGCGTAGTGTAGTACGCGCTCAACAGTATTCATGTTCTGCTCAACCGTTGCAAACTGATTGACGAGCTCCGAGAGGCTGAACGTGATGCTCAAGGAGTATGAGAGGACCACTCCGACCTTGGACGGGGAGACAGACGAGCGTTCGCCGATGGCGAAAAGGGAGATTCCAAGTACGAGGATGTTGCCGAACATGTCGAGCCGGATCGCTAACCAATTCCGGAGGACGATATTCATGAAGTGTGCTCGATTTTGGTAGTCTAGCCCACTGCCGACTTTGTCAATGAAGGATCCCTACAGCACATACTATCAGCATCTGAGAGCTCTATCATGCTACAGTATAGTTTTACCTGGCGATGAGAAGCTCGGATCGTGGGGAGTCCAGTTAAGGCCTCGGTGTAAGCAGTGAATAATCTCGACCGAAGATTGGACTCTAGCCTCTTCGTTTCAACACTAGAGCGCCTGCGGTACAGATGTCAATAATCTTTTATCAATGATCCGTTATTTCCTGTATTCTTACCTGTAGAAAATAGACGCAATGTAATACAATGTTCCAAGTGGCGCAAAAACAACGCCCAAGAGAGGGAATGTATAAAACACCTAATCCTGGCGTCAGTGATTTGCGCGCCCTCAGAAGGCACAATACGAGCTTACAAGGAATATGGTCCCGATGACATTGTAGCCAGTCATGAAGAGCTACGAAATAAAGTGTCAGAAATATGTAAGAAGGCACATGAAAGAATCGCACTTGATAGAACGCAAGCGCCATCTCTGTATCCAGAACGTCGATATCTGTTGATAGACGGGAGACTATCCTTCCTAGGGGAGATGTGTCGAAGAAGGAGACGGGCGAGCGCATGACGGACCAAAATGCTTGAGTAAACATTGTCAAACCAGCTTGTAGTCCTGCAAGACTGATTGCGGCTACTGCGAAGAAGCTGAATAAAGCCTGAGCAGCTCCAAGGCCGGCATATACTGCCATGTATTGTCCTTGGGTGAAGCCTGAGATAGTCTGACCAGACCAGTATCCGAGGAAGAGGTTTGTACCAACTAACAAGAAGATAAACGTCATCCACCTTTCTTCGCGGGCGTTCAATCGAATAATGGCGCTCACCATTGGTTGCCTCCGCGAACGTCAGAAGTGCCAGAATCAAGGGCGCCCAAATGAGCCCACCAGCTGATCGCAGATACTTTTTGTAGACGTCGAAGGCCACAGCACCAGTGTTGCGTTCCTCTGCTTGCATCATTCCAGCATTCCCTTCGTCGGCTTTATTGATATCTGTCTTCTTGTCGGTTTGCTCCGTGATCACTGCTTTGCTGGATTTAGCCTTCCCGGATCGATCATTCGTGACTGATTCGATGAGATGACAGAATGACCCTTTCTGAAGAACAAGACTCTAATGCAAATGAATCTCAGAAAAAGGGCGGAAGCGGCTACTAGAAGGTCCGAACGACGAACCTCGTAGGTGCCGTGCTCGATTATCTTCCCATCGTCCATCAAGTATACGTAGTCGCTATAAGGTACGACGTGCATAGCATGCGTTACCATGATCCGAGTCCGCTTGCTGAGCGGTCCATTTAACAAGCACTGGTCCAAGATGGATTTCCCAACATGCGCGTCCACCGCACTCAGGGTGTCATCCAAGATCACGATGTCCGTATTGGAATATGCTGCCCGTGCAAGCGAGACCCGAGCCTTTTTAAGCCTCAAATCAGTTACGCTTCAGTAAGCAACTGTCGGACCGACGCCACGAACCTTGGTACCGCCTATTAGATCAAAGATAAAAGGTTAGAATGTTCTTCATGTCCTATTTCTGAGGTTGGGATACTGACCAGAAAGCGATACACCCTTTTCGCCTATCTCAGTCATATCTCCAAATGGTAAGATGGCAATATCCGGTAGCAATTGACAGGCTGAGAGGACAAAGTTGTATCGTGTTTGATCAAGCTCCTCCCCAAACAAAATGTTCTCTCGCAGTGTCGTGTTCAGAATCCAGGGTGTCTACGATGGAACGCTTAGTTTTTCTATGCGTGAAAGAACTTGCAAGCAAAAAAAAACAGACCTGAGGGAGATACGAAACAGGGCCGGAGAAGGTCGTGTTGCCCCGCGTGCGTCGCATTTCTACATGACGCAACAAGTTGGGGTCAGCGTGCAGGAAAGAGTTCCAGCAACTGGGACATCATACCACCGATAAGAGCCTTCCGGTAAAAGTGTGCATGTTGATTAAAACGATGAGACTTGATGCGATCGTGCGTAAAAGAACGCACCTGGAGCAACGAACTCTTGCCGCTTCCAACTTGACCAACAATCGTGACGAATGCACCCCTGGGGAGGATAACACCTGATCAATCACTGTAAAAAAAACCAAATTTTGGACAGACTCACCGTGAAACCGAGAACTCAACGTCCTTCAGCTCAAACCCCACCTGAACTGCTTCGTCGGCAGGCTTCTCCTCTGGTACGGCCTTGTCCTTCCCCTTGTCCTTCTTCTTCTTCTTCTTCTTTGCTAGTTCTCCGTTGTCTCCCATCTCGTTCTTCTCTTCCTCCTTTTCTTTCGCCTTCTCTTTAGATTCCGCATCCCAAATAAAATCACCATCAGCGACGACAGCGAACTCAGCTGAGGGATCCAACGTGTAAGGTTCCGCCAATTCCTCCGCCATCAAGAATGGTTCGATCCTACGAACTGCAACGACCGCGTCCGCCGCAGACCCCATGATCATCGGTACCATGATGAGGGGTATGCGAATGATATTGAAGTACTGGAGTGAAGTGAATATGATGGCTGGGTTGAGAGAGTGACCTGTTAAGCTTAGAAGGTCCTTGTTTCCTCAGTTCCTATTCATCGGGGGGGTTCAGTTGAAGATCTCCCACTCACGAGTACGTGATCTAGACAGTGTTGACGGGTCCAACGGGGGGGGAGGGGGGAGGTGATCTCAGCGCGTTTTTTTTAATTCCTCATCGTCTCCGAGGGTGTCCAAACTCACAAAGCTCAGGATGGACGCGACGATAGGGGTGACGCCAACGCTTGAGATCAGGCCTGAGAGGGAAATCATCCCCACTCGGAGCCGTTTGATCTCTGACGTGCGGAGCATGTGTATCTTGTTGGAGAAGTGTTGTTCCCATGCGAAGAGCTATTCGATGATGGAACAGTCAAATGTGGACGGGCTTTGTTTCATTCGATCAAGGAGCGACAGATGGAAAACGATATGCGCTCACCTTGACGACTCGAATGCCACCCAAAACCTGTCGAATCCATCGCACATCATTTCAGAGATCGAAAAAGTTGGCGATGTTTGTATATTTTAAAAAAAAATAAAAAATAAAAAAAAGTGTTGAAAGTCACCTCTTGCAGCAGGCGAACTCGCTTATCCATGATCAAAGTGGTCTTCTTCCTGGTCATGTACAGGAACCATACAAAAATGCCTTGAAATGGGATCATAAAAATCATAACCTATTCTCAAACGAAATTAGACGGAGTTTTGTGTGCTTTCGTCAGTACAGAGAGCTAAGAAACGCAATGTCATTCCCCCCCCCCGGACGTACGCCGAGCCCCACAAGGGCGCTGTAGCCTAGGGTCGCGATGAGCAGCCCGATACCGATGATGAGCTGAATGGGTCCGACCCAAATGCTATTTGGAAGTTCACGTCAGTCATCCAAAGGCCGCGATAGGCAAAGTGCAGAAGATGAGACGGCCGTACTAGTGGAAGTATGACGCGACACCCTCCAACCTCTGGACGTCTGAGCTGATCATGGTCGTGATCTTGCCCGTGGAGTGTTTCGCTCTGGAACGATTGCTCAGTCGCATCGCCTTCTCGAATATCATCCCGGTGACCTATATAGTCCACGGTGGGGATGCGCAGATTGTCTTTGATCAGTGTCAAAACCAAATGGGAGACGACGAAGACTTGGTCCTTACAGCGCTACGCATCTGCATCCCTACGCTCATAGTCCTCTGGAGATGATGTTGAGAACAAAAGCTGCTAGTGACCTGCATGGCGAAGATACCAAAGGCCCATGCGAGTCCATACCCGACGCTTTGAGGAGCTGGGATGTCGTCTGGTAACCGTTTATGGTAGTATGCGAGTGTGAGGTACGTCAAAAGCTTGCGAGTGAGCAGTGGAGTACACGCCGTGAGGACATCTTTCAAAGTATAAGATGACACGAATTATGAAAGGGGGGTTGATGAGATTCGATCCGATGGGGGTGAAGTGGAAGCTTTGACTTACCTCCTATCAGGAGAAAGATTCCAGCCGTCCAAAACGTTCGCGCAAAGCTGGTCATCAGCGCCCTGACCAAAGGGGACAGTACCTCCTGCTTGGTTTCCTCTTCCGACTCCTTCTTATCAGCTTGAGGTACCTCGGCGGAGTGATGTCCTCCAGCTGAATGAGCTGAGGCTGCTTCAAGGTCGTCCGAGTCCGAGTCATTTTTATTGTCTTTTGGAACCACATCCAATGGGCGCATGATGACATTCGTCTCAGGCGTCACGTCGATAGCTCTTTCAGAGCATCGGGCTTCGAAACCTTTCGAGACTCTATGGGATTTTTATTTTTTTTTAATCGCAAAAAGAACAGTCAGTTTCGGATCCGTCGAGGTGAACAGGTTCACGCACAGATCCGTGACGAATTTGGTGCGACGTGATTCATCCAGAGTCCAGAGATCTAAAAAAGACAAAAAAGACGCTCGGGTATCAGTGTCATGTTTCGCCAACCTCAATCCCAAAACCAATCGCGCCTTCTTTCTCAAGGGGGCGGGTGAACCCAACATTGAGCAGCGGAGTGACCCAGTGGAAGAGGAGTTGGCTCAAGAAGCTAATGTACACCAAAAAAGGGGAGGTGAGTCAGAACGAACCAGTCCAAAAATGATCTGATCATGCAGTCCTCGACCTGGATGTCTTCTGTGGCAAGATGATGCCTTCGGCAAACGCTGGTGGTGCCGGCTCCGGTCGATATATGCGCGCCAAAAAATTCCTCCGAGGCATCTCTGGCAGCGTCGCAGTATAATTAGCGGTGATCGTTCCCGTGCTAACTACGAGGTTGAAACCGCTCAAGATGTGATATCGGGGTGGGTGCTATTTTAAGCAAGGTGAAAGGGGAGTGGCTGTGGATTTTGGGCAACATATATCAATGCCCCTTAGTTATGAGGGGAGTCACAGTAGTGGAGCCGACTACGGCAGAGTTAGCCTACGTGTTCGCAGTCGTGCTGGGCTTCTTGGCATTCGTATGCTAAAAACGATGCGGCCGGAGGAGGACGTGTTCAAGGGCGATCTAGGGTCTCCCGTTCAATAGGTTAGTTCCTGGTAGCGATTGGCTAGAAGGGACAAGAGCGGTTGCTTATGCCGCAAAGGAGTACGCGTACAGGAGCATTCATGCTCCAGAAGTTCGGAACCTCCGAGAAGACGTACGCAAACTATCAAGTCGCCGCAGCCGACTCCAGGGGAGTTTTGTTCTCAAACATTGTTTCAAATATAGATATGTACCGCAGCAAAATGTGTCTTATTTGGCTGATGCGACCACCCCGCACTCGGGGCATTTTCGCAGATCCTCATCGCTCATCCATCGATCGATCAAGGGCTTTAATTGCGTCCCCAGGTCGACACAGTGGAACGAATCCTCCCTTATGATTGTCGGCGTCGCATGTTTACCAGAGCGACAGTACCATCGCAAACGATCTGAGGGATGCCAAAAGAAAGAAGAAGAAGAAAATAGGAGTCAAGTCCCCCTTTGCATTGGTCGCAGCGATCGAATGCTCACCGATCGCGGTTTCAGGTCTCTTCCGCTCGATCACAATACCGATAGTGTCCGCAAACCGAACCGGATTGTGTGGTGTGCTTCCTGTACACGTGCGAAGAACGTTCGATCGACCAATGAGTCGAGTGTGACGTGAGACGGCATCGATCGTTCTCACCTGGCAGTAAGAACATCTCTCCCTCTTCAATCCTGATATCTCTGAATTCGCCATCGTCTACCACGCGGAGAAGCATGCCTCCTTTGTATTGATAGAACCATTCCTGGAGGAGTCTCCATCTTAGTCATCAAGGCTGGATTTGCCCAACTGCGGACAACCATCTCACCTCAGTCTCATTCCAGTGGTAATCGTTCCTCTCATTTGGACCTCCCACCACCATGATTGTGTAATCTGGAGAGGAATACAAACAGTAGTTGTTGACTGGCGGTTTCAGTAGATGAGAGTTCTCCGAGAGCCATTTGGGAAAGTTGATCGGTGGTGGGAGAGGCATTCCAGGGTGCAGAGGGTGGGCTACAATGGCGGTGCGGTAAAGACTTTCTTGCCTGCTCGCCAAGGCTAGGCACGGTCTGGGGGGGATTTCACCGAGAACCATGCTGCACGTGCTGCGCGTGACGTCAGGATCCGAATCGCGTCATCCACAAGATACCCATCGCTATTCGCGTCTCCTACCCCCCACCAATCCTATATAAGGCAGCGCGAACTGAAATCTCCATCATCTACCAACTCCATCTTCACCCCCCGCATTCCAAAAACTCCGTACCCATCCCGTCTGAATACCAATCATGTCGAGCAACGAGCAAGAGCCCACTTACTCTATCCAACCTGTACCTGCTGTCCGTATCACCGGTTCACTGTCCTCAGCCCTGACGGCCCATTGATCATCTTCGCATCATCTTGTTGATAGAACCCCCCGCAGGCTGGCACTGGACTGCAGAACGATGGCGCGTTCGCGGCGTTCAAAGCCACAGGTCCTCTCATCCCACAACAAGAAACATTCGAGAAGCTCGGTGAACCACTGGCCAGTCGATCCCTTGTCAAATCCGCGTATTCGATCGAAATTCTTATTTTACTTCCATCAATCTTCAGAGTCGTGAAGAGCTTCACAAGCGCTCTGCTGAGTTGAACAAAGACCAAAGTTAGGAGAGGGAGGTTGGGTTTTCCATCTGAAGTTTATACAACACCGCGTACAGTAGATATACGTGGTAGGGGCAGTATCATTGAAGCATAGTAAATCAATAGTTCTCCCGCAGTCAGTATTGGTCTCCGAGGCCGAGCGGACGAATGACAAACCGGAAAATAACAGCAACAGGTGTTAGACGCTCATCCTGTTCCCAATGACGACTACCCTTGGCTGGTACGGGGATTCATTGAGTGACAATTGAATTTCAATGGGCGATTCTGGTCGGTATCATGCTCGAGTATCTCACACTCACCTTCTCTTCGAGGGTAGCGATCCGGCTCTCTCGCGCTCCGGCCCGCTAACACTTTACCACCACAGGATCAACTCCCAAAACTATTCTGTGCGATCCCAAGCAGGGTTAAACGCAACATGATCACTCCTAGCTAGCCAAAAGCCGACGGCTGGTGGGTAACAAGTATTGGCCGCCCGCCACGTCTTCCCCAGCATATCGACTTTGCAAAAGGTTTTTTTTTTTTTTTGCCCGAATGAGGTACTCGCAGAGATGGGTCCACGGAGCCTCGATTGCAATGCGCACTCCTCGAACCCCCGCACACCGGGTGTTTGGTCGTCCATTCGGCAATACGCGTACGACGCCGAACCGTCTTTTCAACTCCAATACTTGACCCCAAAGGACCGTTTATGAAAACGGCGACATTCAGCTGTATCTATCACTCGAATGATCCTTGGCCTTCCTGTGTGCGCTATTTATGACAGTGATCCCTTATCCGCACGACCTGCGCAGGCTTAAACTGCATCAGCCGCACGCGACCAATTTCATGATGCTTCTCGGTAGCCGTGGTGCCCCCAAAAGGAGAATAAAAAATAAAATAAAAAATTGCCATTAGCCTGAGAGGAGCACAAGCGAACGAGCCCAAAGGACAAAAAAAAAAAAAATTGAAAGTTCGTTGGATTGTGGGTATTTTGGAAAGTCTCGACTCCCGACCTAAAAAAAAAAAAGGAAGGAAGGAAGGAAATAATAAGCGCACGACATTGGCGACAGCTATGAAAGCCGCGCTCACGCAACTCGCTCACACTGATTCTGCGCTACTTCAGGCCCCAAGTCGACGAGCTTCTGTCCCCCCCCCCCCCACCCCCCGGGTCAGGCTCATGCCACCAAAGTTTGTCTATAGGTGACGCGGTGCCACTCGACGAGGCACCATACCTCTCTCCATCAAGTTGGCAAAAACGTACTTCAGCCGTCATCTTGTTCAATTGATCCTTCCACTTCCTATCCTTTCTCTCGGCTTTTGGTCTCCGCGTACTGGATAGAAGCTGATCCTTTCGGCTTTGATTTCTGCTGTACCAGAGGGAGGAGGAGGAGGCGGCGGCGACGTGGAGTGTGCCGAAGAGGACGAAGGTACCCTTCGACCGACGTGGAAGGTTTTCAGCGGGGCAAAAATTGATGATGATAGCTTGCCTCCCCGCGCTTCCAGTCGTCAAAAGCTGCTCCTAAGCTTGAATGGGTGGAGGTTTCCATGGGTTGAGGAGCAGCTTGCTTCCCCAATCTGAAGGAGAGGTGATGAGAACTGGTTTCCAGTTCAGATGGAGCGACCTCAGGATAGGGAGGAGGCTCGGAGATCGACGAGGTATTGAGGGTGTGTTGCATTTGACTCGGTTCAGTAGGGGGGGGGGGGTGAGATTGAAAGACATGTGGATGTCAATGTGTAAGTATCAGACGAAGCGACGTTCTGTGATGATCACCTCTGAACCACGAGATGGCTTATTTTTATGCATTCGGTGACCGTACGTGGCAGATGATTAGAGGAGAGCCCACCCGTAGGAGAGCCGGTGAGCGTTACGGCGTGGCGGGCGATGCATGCCGGGATGTGCGCCGACTTCCTACGTAGTTGTGGGTTGGCGAACATATCGAGCTAACCAGAGCAACGCCGCTACCGGGTGCTAGAACATCAGTCGAACCCCAAGTTGAAAGCGCCCAATAGGAGATATTTTAGCTCATTCAGCTCTACGCAGGAAGTCGGGACATGATGCTTCGGACGGAATTGAATACGGGAGGGGCTCCTTCAAGTCCGCCACGGTCCGCTTGATTAGTATAAATTACTGCGCCATCTCCGCTAAACCGAGTACTTTTATTGTGGATAAGGCTTGGGCCAACTCTCTGAAGTGTACTTTGCTCTCAGAGCTTCTGTGCACTACCTTTTAATATGTTGGGGTCAAGATATGGGGCTCCAAGCCTTGGATTTAGAGCCAGCATGTACAGCAAGACCGACATTCACGTCAATCGTGCACGAACATATATGCTTTTGATTCTAGTCTATACTATCAATTAGGACCGCTCAAGGGCGAAAGGTAACATTGTCTGAGAGAGGAAGGGGCAGTCATGTCAGTATGGAGCTTGGAGGATTAAGGAAACGATCAATAAGACGCACAGCTTAGCTCCGCAGCAGAGGAGCAGGTCCATGGCTCCGGCACGGCGCTCTGGACCTGCCCGTCTTCTTCTCAGCCCAATTGGTAAGTCCTGTTGAACTGTCCATGTAACCAACGCCGCTCGTTGACAATTACTCGCTTTTCTGTTACCCTCCAGACACGGTCACTTTCTGTCTATGAGGGATATTCGTATCTTCCTAATGTATTTCCATTCTACACTGTCAAGACATATGCTCCCAAATCAATCAATCAATGTGCACAGGACAATGCCGCAGCGACATGCCTTGTTGATCCCATGTGGTTGCGAAATGAGAAGGTGGTAAGGAAAGATAGACTGCTCCAGTGGCACAGCGGCGCAATGAATTTCGATTAGTCTCTATTTGGAGACAACATTGGCTTCTGTGGCTTGACGCGTGATGTGCTGTGCAAACTCCGGGCACCTCAAGACCTCGTTGGGACTGGAGCATCCTATTTGCAAAAAGCCGTAGTGCTGGTGTTAGGGGAAACGATTCATAGGAAGATTCGAGATGATAAGGAGCATGTTGCCTGCATCCATGATTGTTCGTGCGGTCTTTATTGGCGTGGTGTCAAATGGGTTGTCGGTCGCCTTGTCGGCGCTCCGTCCCTTACTTCGCCTTCAACACGCAAAGCGCTTACGATTTGAGGAGTGCGAACTAGAGGCGATCGAGATTGTGGATCCAAGGGATCCAGCGGTATTCAGCCGTGGTCGAGGGTCTTCGGGAAGCGCAATCACCTGCACTCTGAGGTTGATTACACTCTCGAAAGTCAAACGATCAGAATCTATCCTCAGAGTTTTTCACCCTCCAGCTTGACTCGCGGAGATCAGCGAAGTTTCTAAGAATCCTTTCTAGATCTGAATGTCGTCCTCCGAGTTTTGATGTTGACGTCCAAATCCACGGTAATTTGGAGCTTCGTGTTCCTGACGACCGCAACATCGTTTCCCCTGGAGATAATGCAAAGTTTAAAGACTACGCTGCGCTTTTCGCATCGTCTTCCGTGAAGAAACTAAGCTCTGACAGCTTCGCTTCGCTATCGGCATGTTCGATGGCGGCTCTAGAGTATTTGTGGCGAAGACCCCAAAACACCCTTTCGAGATCCTGGTGGATTTGGTGCTTAACTGGCTGATACGGATCCAAAATTTCAATAGCCATATGATGCAGGCTGGTAGAAGACCGGGATATATATTAGTCAAGCATGAGAGGTTTTCATGCCTAGCATGCGCACCAGTGGGTGACCGTGATCGGCTTCGTTGACTCCGGCGGGTAGAGGTTTTCCGTCGCGTTGTTCGAGCCGTGCCAAGCTAAGGTCGGTGAAAAAGCAGTGTATGCCTTCAGGATCGTTCTCCAATACGCTCATCAGGAATGTCTGGGAACGATATCTTGATGGGGTGATAGCGCATTAATCCCATAATCTTTGCGGACCTATGACGTCGACGTTAGCAGGTCTCGGCGCAAACATTCAACGTCTACTTGCCATCAACTCCATTGAGAGCCGTACACATCAGCCCTTTCGACCCTTTCGGAATACGCAGAAGCTTTCCGATATCCGTGGAGACCATCCGCAAAAGAGACATTTCAAACCTCAAACCTTGGAGCCCATTTCTCGTGCCCTCGGTACTAAAGAGCCGCTTCGAAGATTGGAGGTCCAGGAGCTCGGCTGGGTCGTCTTGCGCCAGTGTGGAGCGGGCGAGAATAGTTTAGAATAGTTGAGCGGGATCGATCGTCGGAGACTCTTTCACCGAGGTCCACAAGTGAGTGGCGACAATCACATCGTGGCATTCATGAGTGCTGTCTAGTTTCTGGGCGCGGTACATATGCGCGACCCCTTCTTCGATGTTATTTTTTGTAGCGCATATCGATTCTTCTGATGGCTTCTTGTCATCCGGCCATTTCTGCGCGATGATACATTTGAGCCAGGCCCAGTCTCTATAAGATGGGTGGGCCAAACGGTCGCGCAGCAGTTGGACAAGTGATCCCGAGCTTGATAGATGGGTGGTCGATTCAACATATATACGAGCCTATTTGAATCGGGTGCGGATTTTGTCGGCGTCACCTGACTTCCTTCGTAGGTCTCCAACGGAACAATTGTTAGCAGCGTCGCGAGCCAGGAGCCTACCGGCGTTGGAGAAGTGTGTGTCGTAGCCAAGGCTCGCAGGGCCCATCGTCGCGAGCCACTTAATAATGACTTGGATAAATACCTTCACATCTTCCTTCTTGTCAAACTTAAGTAGTGTGTGACATGGCCGACCACCGTATCCCAGTGTCAGAGACGAAACCCTTTGGGAGAGACAGTCATGGTGTAGAGGGAGTGGCGATCGGGGCTGTTCAATCCTTATGTGACGAGCGTAGCATGTACCTTGCAAAATTGGATGGGTTCCGGCGGTGGATATTCATACTGCCTCGCATCTCTTCCCATTTCCTCCATGATGGATTGCCGTCATCTCCCCGGCCCGGAAGAGCATTTAAAACATTCTTCCACTATCTCAGCGTCTCGGTCGAAGAACAGAGTGTCTGCTTTGCGATAGAAGAAGGTTTGACGAAGCTTAGTGGCTCAACCCCATTATTGATCGACCCATCAGTGCAAAGACGCCGTCCTCGATAATTGTTCCTGCTTTGTTGCCGTCGGTGACGTTTTCCTTGTAGTTGCGGTGTTGTTAGGTGGGGATTCCGAAGATTTAGACCCGAGGGGTGTGGCAGGACCGATGATGGTGTTGGGGTGGGAGAACACAACATTTTCATTGGGGAGGTTAAAAAGGTGAGATATGAGACTTGATTAATGGCTGGGTTCTTAGTCAAGACTACAATCACTGATAGATGTCTTTTCCGCGGATTTTTTCTTTTCTCTCCCTTTTTTTATGAGTGAGATCGGGTGGGACTCGCTACAGGGCGAACGGCCACCAGCCATCAAGGCCGCGTTTTCCGAACAGTGTGGTTTTGACCTACTAAACCTCCCGTCTGGGCTACCGTAGGGACAGGCCATAGATATCAGCTCGCCCCCTTTTTGCGGAATCATTAGTTTTCTGTGGTGTTCAAAATTTGGCCAACAAGAGCTTCGGCCAACAACACTCCCTTTCAAGCACCCATTGCGTCACTTGATTCGACCAGATTTGGAAATCTTGTTTTCAAGTTGCTTTTTATTCAGCCCCCCTAGATTTCTCTCTTATTTATAGTTTGCTCAACACTGCGTCGACACCCGTGACCGTGACTTCTCTCCCAGGTTCGACCTATGAGGAAATTTGACAAGCACGGACAAATGAGTAGACTGTGGGCATAAGAGCCACGGCTGGTAGTGTACTAGCTCACCTCGACACTGACGACTTTGAGGTCATCGAGAATCAAGGCATAGCGCAAGGGACGCTTGCCCATACCCATTGCGGAGAGGTCCTGAGACAGTCCCAGCTCTAGCAGGGGGGGGGGTAAGCAAGCCATAAAGCTGATGCAAGAAAGAGACATTACCTTCGGACCAGCGGGAGTTGATGTCACTCAAAGCAATAATCTGTATGTAAAAGCATTACAATCCATCACGATGCATCATCATGAAAATGAAAGCTCACTTTGTCCTTGAACCCTTGGCTGCGAGCCCACCCGGACATGACGAAGGCGTCGTTCCCACTGATCACATAGATTTCGTTCGCCTTCTTCTTCAACTCTTCGTACTTCTCAAGGAAGGGGGGAAGATGGTTCACGTGGCATGTCGGTGTGAAGGCACCTGATTCAAAATCTTCGGGTCAGCGGTATGAGAGAGCGACTTATAGATGGCGATAGAAACCTGGGACGGCGATGATGACGACCTTAAAGCTTTCGGTCAAGCACAGTGACTCGTAGTCAACGTGCGAATAGAACGAGTCACCTTTTTGCCTTTCCAAGCTTCCGTCTTAAGCTCGATAGCTAGTCGATAGAGGAATCAATAGAGCCTTCTGCAATAGATCTGAGATATAACCCACGAATGCCGCAGGCGATTCCGTCATCAAGCTCCGGTGCCCAAAGAACTGTTTTGAAAACGCCATCGGGCACGGTATCGCCGACTTTGATATTAACCTATCGTGAGATTATGATTAGTCCTCCGAAGATCAAGCCGATAATAGGTTGATTAAACCAACCATCGAGGATAGCTGAGCAGCGAGAGCGGAACGGTCACAGCTAATCAGTAGGCATGACTTGAGCTTGCATTCAATCAGAGAGATCAGCTCACTTGGTTTATGCGAGTCTTAAATGAAGCTGATGTAGAAGATGAGATGATTGTGCTTGCTGACTCAAGAACGAAGATCAGTCCCCATGGTTGAAGTCCAGCCAAACATCGACGTGAGGCCTCAATATTACGACCCTGACTGACCCTCCTCCTCCACCGTCCGTAGCCATGCAGTCGTCGTCCTCGTCGTCCTATCCAGAGGTGAACCGCTTATCACAACTGTCCAGCAGAACACTGTCCCTCGTCCTAGAGCGACAGAGGCTGGCATCATTCTCTCCAGGAGGATCACTGCCAGCATCCCAGCTCACTCAAATATCACGCAACTTGGTCCAACTGCGCTCGGGCATCATCGAACAAGAATCACTTGGACATGATGTTAGCGAAGCCGTGAAATCTGTGAGACAGCAATGGCTGAGGATGAGAGCCATGCTTGGGGAAGAGGGGTTGAGCATCGACAAGTACGTTATTTGGCCAGTTTTACTGAGTGGGCACAAACTGTAACCAATCGTTGTCGCTTTTGCCGCAGTCTTCCGCAACCTCCCTCCATACCACCACCGCCAAAGTCACCATTACTAACGACATATTCAGGAGGGGACCGAATTGATACGCCATACACGGATGACCCTAACGACTACCCACCTACACACGATTCACCCCCATCGCCGTACGAAGCTGAACCCCACGAAATGATAGGGATGCAACAGCAAATGATGACAGGTGAGTCCTCCCCTCTCAATCTATTGTTTTACGTGAAAGTCAATATCAATAAATTAATGGTCGTGTGCTCTTGCTTTTCTTTTTTTTTGTCTTTAGAGCAAGACGCTCATCTCGACGTCCTCTCCCAGTCCATCAATCGTCAACGCGACATCTCCATCCACATAGGCTCCGAGCTCGAGGTGCACGATGGACTATTACAGGACCTTGACGGCCAACTGGATCGGACGAACGGTAGGCTCGATTCCGCCAGGCGACGGCTGGATCAAGTGGCACGAGGAACGAAAAATAATGGTGAGCATATTTTTATGATGCTTCTGAAGATTGTTGAAGCGTGGCGGATGATGGGACTTATTCATTTTTTGCTCCTTAGCTTCGGCGGTGACAATAGGCTCACTTATCTTCATTCTCCTCATCCTTATCGTCGTCTTCAAGACCTAATCCTGCTCCGCTGCGAACATCATTTTATCCGATGTCACTCTCATTCTGTCACATCATTGTACATTATAATGGGGTTATCCTTTCAGTCTGTTCTACATATCAACAATCCCACATCTCAGGAATACTATTTCATGAATGATCTTACATACATATGGATAAGCACAGAGGCGCGAACCGGGAACAGAAACCTTCCTAAGACGTATTTCAAAGATACAAATACCTGAACACTAATATCACCGGTTCTGCCCTAATCGATGTACCAACGGTAATAAAGCCACCTCGCTCATCGCAGTGTACTGCACAAGATCGTAGAACGACTAGGACGGACGTTGGTCACACGGTGTCAGCATCTTCCCTAGGCAAACAGAGATGAAGAAAACTGACCTTGTGATTGTGACTAAAGTTCATCTCGAACTTGCCAATAATGTCCCACCGCTTGTCCATGGGAGAGGTGGTCAGGTCGGTATCGCCCTCTGCTAACGCGGCAAGCGCCGATTCGAGTGTGCGCGTTAGCTTGGAGTTGAATACCGCGAATCGACAGCACGTGTGCAATAGTGATGCGAAGAGCTGATCAATGCCTAGGGTTAATTCTGGAGCTCAAATTCCACTTTGAAGACCCACCTTGAGGAATCTCGTCGACGTCAACATGCACCCTTTCATACACGTATTCAAGAAGTCCCAATGGTCCCTCAAGAGCTGATCCACCGTCCCTCCTTTACCCTTACCCTTGCCCGTTTTCTTCTCCCCTTCATCGCCATCCAGGAACTTCTCTAGCTTGGCCTCCAATTCCTTCCAACTGGGCTCTAGAATGTCCCCCGTCGCAAATGCCAGGACCTGCTGCACGTAACTCAACATTCGACTCCTTAACACGATGACCCTCAACTTCCATCGCTCTAGATCCGGATGAGAGGACCGCGAGCCCCGACCGGACCATGGGAAGTTCTTATGCTCAGACCACATGTCCGTGAGAGATTGTTCGGCTTGTTTGAGGTGGAGTAGGAAGCGGAAGAGGAGTTGATAGTGCAGGACGGCTTTGCGGGAGATGATAAGAGAGAGTGGGAATTTGACTTTGTAGTCGAGCGTCAAGGCGTCCATCGCTGATTGATCGAATACCGAAGCATCAGATCGATGCTGAGTGGAAATAGAACGTGGCTTCCTACCTTGCATCGTGCTGCTCTCTTTGGTCTCCTTCTCCTTCCCCTTATCTTTTGTGCTCCGATGAACCTTTCGATCATCCGCACCCTCATTGGCACTGGTGCCTCCACTGACTGTGCGTTTTCCGGCACCACCAGTAGGAGCGCTGGCGAGCTCATCTCCAACCACCGCACCTTCGATGTTCAGGACCCTCGTCAAGAAGTCATATAGCGAACTGGGAGCCATGACGATCTGGACCTCGCCACGGATACCGTCTTCAGCTGAAGATGCTGAGCTAGCAAGCGCGAGGTCGAATAGGGATTGGAGTTTGTTCAAGGACGCGGTTTTGGAGGGTTTACCCAGCTCCAACCGGGCATTCTCGAAGAAGCCCGCGAGATAGGCTGAACGGGAGAGGAAGAAATAGTATTTAAGGGAGCTAAAAACAAAGCTTGCGATCAGTGCAAACCAAGTCGAATCTGAGTTGTTCAACTTGCCGTAGACATGGAATGAGATCCTGGTCCTTGACCAATAATTTGAGTAACGTTCGATTGGCGAGTGTATACGCGTCTTCGATGCGCTGGTAGAATCTAAATGTCTTCGTATCAGCTCCAACGCTGTTCCCAAGGTTCAATCGATATAATCACTTGTCACTGTCCAACAACATCTCCTCATCGTCTGACTTATATATAGTAGGCACTTCAATGCCGCACTCCCGAATGACGTTCAGATATTTCCCGGCTAGCAGCACCTTCTGCTTCCATGCATCGAGCAGCGGTGGGATGCATGCGCCGCCGGGAAGCCGCCCACCTTCATACCTTGGCTTCGAAATCCCAGCTTGACGTCGATCAGAGCCAGATACGGTCGAACCATCCCGGAGCTAAGGGCCGACTCCTTTAGCAAGTCATAGCTTCTAAATCGCCAAATGACGGACGACCTCACTGTATATCTGCGCTCCCAGTAATCGTCAATGTAGTCCATGTCGATGATCCCTCGATTGATGTCTTTGCTCTCCTTCACCATGAACTCCTCGTAGGGGTCTTTGAGATGTCCCGTCGTGGTCCATCTCTCTAGCATAGCCGCATATGGTGCCGAAGCTCTCCGAAATAGGGCTAAATACAGCTCGTGTGCTGTAGGATCCCTGAGAATAGCAAAGTTCAGAAAGGTCGACTGAACGTTCAGCCAACCGTACTCACCCACTCATATTCATCACCCGATCCCATAGGACGGCTACAACCTCTCCTCCTTTAATGATGCCAGCCTCCTCCAAGGCATTCAACTTTTTCAACTTCCCTTGCGTCCTCGCAAATCCGAGACCAAGCTCCTCGTTGATCGCATCAATCTCATCCATCTCCTCTTCCTCATCCTCATCCTCGTCATTCTCTAATTCCGGGTGATCCGCTCTGACGAGCTCGGTCGTGAGGGAGTAAATAAGGGATAAGGTGTGTAGAGTCGGGTGTGCATAGAACCACAATTTCTGTAGGGTGAATGAGGGCGAAGTGTTGAAGAGGTGTTCAAGTTGGGAGACTAGTGTGAGATAATCCTTGAGCATGTCCCGTATGGCTGCGCATAAGGCGTGGTTAACCAGACCGCATTCGAGTTGACTTCGCAGTTGCATGAACTCGTTGATGGCTGTATAGTATGTCGCGAGTGGAAGGATGCGGTCCACTAGATCGCGTAGGGAGGGGTCTATGGGAAAGGGTCGGTAGACGTTAGACAACAAGAAACGTTCTACCGTTGGGTGAACGACAGCCTAAACATACCTAATGTAGGATTTGCAGCAAACTGGACTCCGCCTTCGGGCTGCTCATCCGGATCATAAGAAGGGTCGACTGTGACATATGTTCCTGGGATACCCTACTGATGTCTGTGAGCGTGCTTCTGATCCAACCAAAGTGTACGCCGAGCAAAGCACGCTCACCATCAGGACACAGAGCAAGTCCTCCAACACCAGTGCCTCCTGAACTTCCAAAGAGATACCGTGCAATGAAGTTGGGTCACGGGCTTTCTCCTTCCCTTTCCTCGATGATGGCCCAGGCGAAGGGAACCCAGGCCTGTTGACAACTCTGGAATTGAGAGGCGCTCGGACGAAGGAGGCTTCGACCGCGAAGGAGATATCTTCAGGTGGAGCTAAAAGTCAGAGGATTAGGTCAAAGCTACTAGGATTGGGTTGCTTAATACGCGTAACGTACTTGTCGGAGGCTCCTTGGTCTGACTGACCTGCCTGTCTCGTCGTCCGCCATTCACTTCACGACCATTGGCACCGCTCTTCCGTCCAGGCTCCCGTCGCGCGGTTCGGTCGTTCACATCTTCACTCTCCGAAAGGTCCGCGATTTGCCTGCTGCGTCTTACAGATGCGATAGTTCCTGAGATCTAGGGGAGCGATTCTTGTCAGGTCGTTCGCGCGTGCATCATCCAACCAGAGCGGGGATTTTCAGCACACCTTTGATAGCTGCTTGTTGGATAGGCCGAGATGTGTGCTACGTGAGCTCGGTCGAGGCGTAAATGGAGCCGTCATTGCAGACCGCGTTTCTGTAGTTGAGATTGCAATGGTGGACAGACGCGTCGAAATTATTTGAGCATGTTTGCAGTCCAACTTAAAGCCTCGATTGATGTTCAATAGTCAGAAGCAGAGCGAGACAATGCGGATAAAACTATGGTACAGGTGTGAGAAGAGTCTGAAGTAAGTTGTGATAGAACATTCGCCTAAAGTGTTGGGTTGGGACCCGGCAAGAACTAAAACAGATTGTCAATATCAGTTTTTCCTTATAGGCGCGCCACTCACCATGGCAGGACTTGAAAACTTTGGTACGGTCGCCTTGGTAGCGTAAGACTCGCTCGGACACTTCTGGGTTAGACTTTTCCTCGGGTCCTTGACAGCCGGCCTATTATATACTGAGCGATGTGTTGGTGTACGCGATATGATTTTCTGAAGGATTTGCGTCACAGGTGCCGCAGGCTCCGAAAAGTACACTTGCTACACGTCATTGCGCCGTCAGATCCATGAACTGCCATACAAGTAGAGGTCGTAACAAGTCTACCTTGGACCTTTTGCTCACTGCAAAGTCAACCTCACTTGTGGTCAGGTGTCTGCCGAGCCGCGCAGCCTTTGGGGATGGAAGTTCTGTCCAAGGTGTTGGCTTTGTTGTTCGGACTAGGGGGTCTTTTCTCCAGCTCTCAAGATCTCGTGTCATGGGATTCGCTTGGAGCTGCTCTATTTTGTATTGTCTGTGTAGATGCCACATGGAGAGGACAGAAGCAATGCACGCAACTATCACGGCGATGAAGATTATGACTAAGAGTGTCGTTCGGTTGATTCCAAGCTTGTCGGCTAGAGGGGCGAGTTCTTCCCTGGCTTCGTCTTCGTCCTGGATGTTATCCATAGGATACTGGTAGAGAGGGTGTAGAGAACGCAAAGAGAGGTGAAGGATAAGAGGCGAAGATATTCAGGTGGATAGTAGCAAAGGTATTGTCAAACGAGCTGCTTTAGTTGATTCAAAGTATTGCCCTCGATGTACCACCATGCACATGGAACCTCTCGTCTCTCACAAAGTCCCTGTATCCTAGGTATGGCTAGCTCGAAATAAGACCAAGGACTCCACTGCCGACGCCGGGGACTAGGCGCGCTAAGCGAGATAACGACGGGGAGAACGATGGGGGGGCTTCATATGGTTGGCTCCAATGGTGTCGCCATCAAACTCAGCCCAGACCTATCTATCTATATCTATATCTATATCTGTATATCTATATATATCGACTTCGATGCCGTGCCAAAGAGGTTGTAGCTCCTATGAGGTATGTTTAAAACCACCGACCACGTGAGAAGTCAGGCGCTCAGCACCCCACACCAACCCATCAATCTATGGCCGCAGTCAGAAAACTTCGCCTAGGGCTATTCATATGCGACCTACCCGTTCCAGCTGTAGTTGAGAAGTACGGCACATACCTCGACATTTACAAAGCCTGGCTTGAGAACAGTTTGAATGCGACCGACCGCGCTACCACCATTGAATTCCGACTGGATGGGTACAACTTCTATAAAGGCCAGCTTCCGAGTATGGAAGAGTACGACGGAGATGATCCCTTCGATGGGGTCATCGTCACGGGGAGTGGTGTGTTGCGTTTATTTCAGACTGGGAAGGACCGTGGCATAGGTCTCACAATATCTTATCATAGCCGCAAGTGCATACGAAGATGAAAAGTGGATCAGGCTCCTGGTCGACCACCTGAGTATGATCATCAAACAGGCGCCTCATATTCCGATCATCGGTATATGCTTTGGCCACCAGATCGTTGCTCGGTCAATGGGAGGCCGATGTGTGCGAAACGAGAAGGGATGGGAGATTGGGACGACCCCGGTCCAACTGACTGAAGCCGGGAAGCAAGTTTTCGGTGCTGATTTGTCTACATTGGTGAGTGACTTCCACTCCGTTAGATACGCTCACTTTCCCGGTTGACCGACATCAAGAGCTCAGGATATTCAACAAATGCATCGCGATCACATCCCGACACTCCCTCCCAACATGGAGCTACTCGCCAGTTCCCCGATAGCTCCGATTCAAGGAATGATTTCTAGGCACCCATCCGGAGGGATCCATATCCTTACAGTTCAAGGACATCCGGGTAAGATCTTGGTTTTTGAGTTGATGCGTCGCAAACTGACGGCACTGAATGTCATTTTCATTGAGGAATAGAGTTTAGTCCCGATATAGTCAGCAAGATCATCGACGCTCGCGAAGCATCCGGTGTCCTAGACGCGGAGACAGTCAAGGAGGCACGGATCAAAGCTGCCAAGCGGGACGATGGGGTTGGTCTCATCGGTAAAGCGTGTTGGCAGGTCCTTGCCCCCGCCGACTCCGTAGTATGGTATGTCTGTTTATGTCCCAGTCCCATTATAAAGTTGGATACGACTCGTCTGTTTCGTCTTTCAGATAATATTAGTGGCCCCTCAAATTTGGAGTGCATGAATAGATGAGCGTCAATGCCATTCCCAGGCCCGAATGTGGCCGAATATGGTTTGGTGACCGGCCGCCCCTGGGAGGGATCAACGATAAGTATAGCTATCTCATCCAGTGGGAGTATTCGCTCTGCATGTTGGAAAAAGGAAGAGTAACAGAGAGATTGACCATGGTACATGCGATTGCAGTTGGCATGACATGCAATGTGGACCAGAGGTCACAATGTTGGTGTACAAACATCCGGACTCAGAGAGTACCAGTGGCAACGTTAATGCGGGAGCCTGCCGCTCCGACTTACACAAGCTCGCTTCATCCACAGCGCTCAGCGATGGTCGTTTGAAAATGAGATCGCTCGTTATGCACGCCAGAGCATACTGGAGGCCAAACCTTCAGAGGCCTCGAGCTTCGCAAATACGGATTTCCTGGGGCTCTTCAAAGGCCCGATAATCCTCCTGAGTGGAGGCTTGATCATTTTGTTTAGTTTGGTGGCACGCGTCCATAGCACACCCTCTTAGAAGACGGACGGTAAGGGTCCCGAAGTTGCTTTAGGAGCGCAGCCCGAAACATGCATAATCCTTGCAGCAGCTCGCTTCTGAGGGGGAGTGATTGAAGAGGAGAGAGTAGATAGGGATCTTGACGAGACTTTGACACTGATGCATACACTGGAGCTGACAAAAAGTCCGGGATAATGGGTGGGGGGCGTGATGGTTCACTTCTTGAGTTTTTGACCATCGATCTGGGTCTTCGAAGCTACTGGATTCGCACAACTTGAGTATATCGTGCAAGGATGAGCAAGAAATCTATACTTCACCTTATAAGAAGAGGTTTGATCATTCTTCTGTCAAGTACATCATCCAGCACAAGTAATGCTCGCCGGTCTGAATTTTTCTTTTCAGTGGTTGGCTTCCAGTACTCATTCAGTTCACTCCACCGCATATTCCCTGGTGGCAGCTTCACCTCGACACAGCTTGGTGGCTTCCACCCACTCCAAACCTTCTTTATGACCACCCAGCGATCTTTAACCCAACGCCTGACCGTGATCGAAAATGAGCCGCCGAGATGACTTACTCCACAGACATCGAGGGACTTCAGCGCAGGGTACAGCCAATCGGCGGTTTCATCGATTGAACGAGACCCCAGGAGCTGCATCATGGCTTGAGCTGGAGCACCGCCCAGACTGAAATCTTGCACTAAAGCTCCCAGGTTGCCGAGGTTGTCGAAGATGAGCTGTGCTGATTCATCTCCGACACAAATGCTCAGACGCAGTGGTATCGTTGGGCAGACTGAACGAACGAATTCCGCAACCTCACTAAGAGCTCTAGATATCGCCTTTGATGTTGTGGTCTACGGTGCTTGTCGAAGGTTTAAGTAGAGGATTTTCATCCCAAAGCTTCCTTCGTTCCCCCTCACGCGCAAGGATACGAGCTTTGAATAATCAACTCGTCTGACTGAGATTTGCATGTCGTCAGCCCAGCGAAGGGCTCGTCGAACGTGATGGACTTGTATCCCGCCATCGTAGTTCGAAGTTGGGGGATCAGGTCTGAGTTCGAAGCTTGCACAATGTCGAAAGCGGGGGCGAGTGTGCATGTGCTTGTTGGTGACGTCTGGAATCTACGTAATCTGGAGATATTCGAATGACAGAAGGTGTGGGAAGGGTTCTATGGCCAACATATTGTTTTCACCGATGGTTGAGGTGATTTCGACACAATGCAACTTCAGGGTTTTCAGTTCGGGGGAGTTTCCGAGAATGCGATTAAGGTCTACTTGACGTGGTGCCCTACTTCCATGAAGATCAGAAGGGGAAAGGTGCAAAAGGCCCTGGAGCCGCACTGACACCCACGACATCGCAATGTTGCAGAGTTCCATGATTATATCCAAACTCCTTCACCAAACACCAGAACAGGAAGTAGTTCTGAGCGTATTAATTTCAATCGGATGACCCCCAGTAACCTTCCGTTGGCTTCGAGGGTTTCAATGATGCTGTTGGGCACATCGCACCCTGCCAGGGATCGACAGCGCTTCATGTGAGGGGCGATCGCTGCGGCAAGGACCTGAAGCTTCAGTATTCGGGTTGTGTAAGCTAAAAATTGGATATTTAAGGGTGTCGACTTGGGCCTCTGAAGTACCTATCTCAATTCTTCGAGCGACCCCCATGTACCCAGGTTCATAGCTGAGGCGACGACAGAACCAACTCCCTCCAATGCATCCAAAAATCTACAAGGCATCTGAGCTGAGTATTATACGGCGCCATGCCTAGTTACCTGCCTTCCCAATTGCCGGGAAACCTCACAAATGCTTGATCAGTGGAGGATGTTTGAGTCTCTACTATTTCACCTGTCTCCAGTTCGAGGGCTCCCCCTTGTATTTCAGCCAGCATGATTGTTTCAGTAGCATTGAGAACATTATGTAATGCTACTAGAATTTAAATATCTGAGATGTGGGCAGAATTTCACCTGTATCATCATAATTCCTTCATCTCACACATATCCTCTCTCAGGACCAGGCATGGGAGATCAACGGTGATATCACATCAAAAGAATTGTCTATATGCGGTTCAAGCATATCTTTCGTTGTTTAACGCGACTGATAATCGTGCTGTGACAAAACATGGAGGGATGGAAAGGGAGCAAAGTTAGTTTCTCTCCCTGTGATCTGGAAAACGTATAGAGCGTCAGCTCGGTAGTTTTAATACTCATTGATAGTATATCTTCTGTATACCAATAAGTCAAAACAGCAGAAACCTCATTCCGAGACGTGACCAGGGGTGTGGCGCTAGAGATTAGCCACCAATGGCTCTGAGCCTGTTCCAAAGCACCAGGGGAGCTCTGGGGAGCTATAAGAAGGTTTAAAAAATATATGCGAGCCGTTTAACAAGAAAGAGCTTGTGAGAGGCATGTTTCGAAAGTTGACTGGAGGGGCCGGCTAGGGTGGCGGGTAGAGCATTCTGGACACACAATGTCATAAATATATGCATATCAGATATAATTCTAGCATAGGGTCGACGTATTTTGATGGTGATAACGAGTGGAACGGGGCAAAACTGGTGGCGGTAGATATATGGTCGGGTGGCTCGAAGGTCCCAGTGGTCGGCACAGGCCCAGTATGGCCCATATGAACTAGCAATGACTTGAAGGCCAGTGTAAATTATACATGCAGTCCCATTGCCGCAGGAAGAAGGAGATTCTAGGGTGTGGTTGGCATACTGCACCAGATGGCATCCAGAGGGTCAAAGCCGTCGTAAGACCGTTGCACACAAGATATGTATCCATTAATGCGCGTAGATAGTCGACCAGAGAAGAGTTATTCATAGCAA
This sequence comes from Tulasnella sp. 332, assembly GCA_019632285.1. Classification (NCBI taxonomy): domain Eukaryota; kingdom Fungi; phylum Basidiomycota; class Agaricomycetes; order Cantharellales; family Tulasnellaceae; genus Tulasnella; species Tulasnella sp. 332. The sequence goes on from WSTV01000178.1 coordinate 47,350, forward strand.
GATTGCTTAACAAACCAATAGGAGGAAGGGGTGTGGTGTTTAGTGGGTGTCAATGACGGTGGCAACGGCGGCAGCGATTCGGGCTGTCATGAGTATCGGCAAGGAATATCTACGGTTGTCGGTGTGGAAAGGATGCGCCACCCACCGTCATCTGTGACGCGCTGGGCAGCGCCGAGACATCTCCACATGTCCCGATCCTCTTAACCCCAAATGGCCATCCTAGATTCGTGACTTGCAATGGGCCGGTACCCACCAAACCCACCCCCGGTCGCGTTTTTTCTTCGGTGGACACTACAAAAGACTATCAGACCGGCCGAAAATGTAGCAGATAATAAGAACGGCACTTTCTTTCTAGCTAGAAGCGGTTAACTAGGATTGTAAGTCGGCCTAGTACGCCACGCATACCAGGCTACTCAGGCGAACAACCCTGCAGGTATAGCGTGCTAAACCTCGCTTCTAGCTGAACGGACTCTTCCAGGATGTATAGCACCTGCCGCCGGGAGTCGCCATCCAAAATCTCGAATATGACACCCCTGAAAACCTCCTTGCGCTTTTGGCCTGTCGTTTGTGCAGTCATGCTATACACGAGGACGCCAAGCGTGTGCTATACAGATCAATCACCGTATCACGATCGCACTACTTGGAACTCATGGCGTTAAACGTGGAAAGGTCAAGCGCTTGCGGGAAAACCGTTAACAATCTCACCCCCAAGATTTCCCTAGAACCGCACCGCGAAGGGGACGTGAGGGATGCTCATTAACTATTATCATTGTCTTGCGAATTTGGATGATACTGGGCTGGATGGATCGTACAGTTGGCCGGGTTTCGCATACCTGCAGACTTTCATATACCCAATGGACCTCGCTTTCACAGCGCTCCACTCACTCATCAACCGGGCTCCCAGTCTCGCGAGTGAATGTCACCAACACTGCTCCAGCTTAACTCGAGTCTGCGTGTGGTTGCGCACGGACAGGAGCTTCTATTGTAATATATCAAATACCGAATGCCAATGGGTCGCAGTCACCACATCGACTCTATCGAAGCTTCAGGGTGAGGAACCTCATTACTCTCTGAAGCGGCCGTTTCCTGAGCGCCTGCACCTGGACTCATTTGATCAATCGTTGATCAGATAACAAAGAAGTGTTGAACCAGCACCGCGATCTTGTCGACCACGGCCTTTCAGGGAGGTTCCCTTGCATCTACTTGTAATGCACCACTCTGCATTATGTCTTTTCTCTTGGAAATCTATCAACGCCCGAAAATCTTGCAACGGCATTATATTGATCGTAATACGCCTGTATTGACCGCAACGATGTAGATACCTTCCGCTCGTTCTATCATATCGCACCTTCCAATAGCAGAGAACAACTCACGCTTCCAGCGTCTGAGTGAATACAGATAATTATGGGTAGATTGGGTCTTTTTCCATTCCACGATCTGCCAACTATCTATGGGTAGAGTTGGTCGTCTGTGATCACTACGCGCAAAAAAAAATCAACTCTCCGTAGCCATCTCCAGTTTCATCTGAGCGATAGCCTTGCCGGGGTTCAAACCTTTGGGGCATGTCCGGGAGCCTAAGTTCGTCTACAGGTTAGTGTTTTCAGCTTTGGAAGACGTTGCTCTGGAGTGCTCACAGTTAAAAATGGTGTGGCATCGGTACAGACTGAATGTGTTCTGCATCTTCTCCTTGCGTTCAGCACCCATGGTGTCCTACACACAAATAAATGAGAACGATTGTGTGACGTCAGACCACGTAAATAGGGGACCAAAGATATTTTTTCAGAAATGGACGAACCCTCGAATCAGCCATCCACCGGTACGCAGCCATGAGCGTCGCAGGGCCAAGGTATTGATCCTGGTTCCACCAATAGCTGGGGCAAGAGGTCGAGCAGCACGCGCAGAGAATGCACTCGTACCAGCCGTCTAGCTTGCGCCGTTCGTCAATGGACTGCAAGTGCTCCTTGCCGTCTGCAGGTGGTGTAGACTGGAGCCATGGTTGGATAGACTTGTACTGCTTGTAGAATTGAGTCATATCGGGCACTAGGTCCTTGACGACGTACACTAGGAAGGAACCACGCCAGGGTTGGTACAAAGACGTCTCGTGGTAGACATGCAGTCAGGTTGATGCTCACTATGCGGTAGAGGATAGATCTTCGTCTCCTTTCCAGCTTCCCGGTCGATACGGCACAAGCAAGCCAGAGTATTCTGTCCGTCAATGTTCATGGCACAACTTCCACAAATACCCTCCCTGCAACTCCGTCGGAACGTCAACGTCGGGTCTATTTCATTCTTGATCTTGAGTATGGCATCGAGCACCATAGGACCGGACTTGTTGAGATCGATCGTGTACTCTTGGAGGAATGGCTTCTTGCTGGGCTCATCCGGGTTCTGCAAAGTTCAGTAGCCGGCGTGAGCGTGGGCATTCATCAGAGAGCAGCATAGTGAGGAGACAATAACGCACCCATCGATATATCTTGAAGGTCTTCAGTAAAGGCTTCTTCTCTGCTGGCGCGGAGCCTACAGGACCTTCGCGGTCACTAGATAGCTCCTTGGCGTACTTGCTGGGAGCAGTGCTGGAGACAGCTCTCACAGCCTGAAGACCAACTGTTGCAGTTCTGACTGTTGAAGGAAGCTTTGAAGCTGTGCAGAGAGACATAGCGGCTAAGGTGCGCTCGAGCGGTGACCTGGCTCTTTGGGCGGTGGTAGTGTGGAGAGAGAACGGAATGCGGGAGGTGTCGGGTGATGATGTAGACTGGTCGGGGATCGAAGGTGTGTTCGCTAATCCCACGCGAGTTTCCCGCAAAGATCACCGTGCAAGCTCCGCTGTCCAATTGGATCCATTTGATTTCAACCACTGTGAGTTGTAGTACTGTGTCATACTAGTCTTACACTACAATCCCGCATGATAGAAATAAGGTCAATCATCATGGAGGTTGCGAACGGAGGAGCTCCAAAGATCAGAGCGATTCGGCATCTCACACAGAAATTATGGCTTCCTTCCCCACGTACGTCAGCAAGCCGTCCTCGTGGATTGCAGCTTTCGCGTTGTCTGTGTATCTGAGGCCCATTCATCACACGCATCAATCCATCCTAGCCATTGCAAATGCTTAATAACTCAAAAACATCCTCCATCTACAAAAACAACTATAGCATCTCAGAATCTCAAAATAGTCCCACCAGATCCGCGAACGGGTCCTTCCCTGATCCTTGCGTGGATGGCTGCTGCTGCTGATTCTGATTCTGCTGCTGTTGTGGTTGCATGAGAGGCTGCGATGGCTGCGGAGTCATCGTAGACGGTGCTGCACTCCCCATGAATCCCAGTCGGGAGTTCGGAGCGCTCCAGGAGGAGAGATTTGATGACGACGGCGGAACTGAAGCCGGGGACATCGATCGTATATTGTTCGGGGTAGAGGGGAGCGCGATGCCGCCGAGCATATTCGATACGCCTGCAGAAGATGCGCTTGCTCCAGGAGGAGGTGTCGAGGAGCCGAATGGCATGAGAGGGCCGTTATTGCTGAAGTTCATCGGCCCTTGTTGCTGGAAAGTGGACTGATTCTGAGCGAGGTTGAAACCGTAACCTGCAGAGGGTATAGGGGGAGCTTGCTGTACATTGCCAGAGCTGAATAGGCTAAAGGACGATACGCTCGTTGGAGCATTCGATGTCGTCGGGGGGCCGAAGAGATCCGCTAGCTCCTCCGTCATCCCTCGACTTCCAGTGCTTCCCTTGGCCGTCGAGGTCAAGGTCTCTTCATCATCGAGTCCAATGAGATCGTTTCCTCCAGCAACCGGTGTAGGTGTAGCTTGAGAGTAGTCGCCTTTCTTGAATCGCTCGTAGCGGTCGAGCACGTTGTTGATCAGGTCGTTGATGTGTAGGAATGTGTCGAGCGATTCCGTCTCGCCTTGGTCTTCTGATTCTCCCGATGCGTCACTGATCCACTTTTGAATCTTCGGCCGCGCTTGTCGACATACGGTCGCAACTTGCTGCAAACGACGTTAGGATAGACAACTGTGCACACAGCCGGATTCAAACGTCGGCTCACGTCATACGCATCGCCTTCAACAAACTTCTCTCCTTTCGAGATGTCTACGTTATCCAGCAGGTCGTTTAGAAGGATGACTTTGGACTGCAACTTCTCCAGTTCGTGCAATGTTTGAGACCGGTAATCAGGCTTCGCTTCGGGGTTCTAATCCGGTCAAATATGAGTGAGTCCATCTTTATCTGGGTACGGGGCAATAACGTACCGCTCCAGCCAAACTTTTCATGAGGTCTTGTGCTGCCTGAAGGTCGCGGGGTGTACCGCGTCGAATCAATTCTTGAAGTTTCTAATAAGAGTATATCAGGAAAGGAGGAACAGACTGAGCACCATGACGACTAACCGCCTGCTGCGCTTCGCGATCTTCGTTCTCCAACTCTTCAGGTGATTTGAGGTTCTGAAAATAGGCCAAACTGAGTGTTCGTGTTACAATCGATATGAATGCGGATTCGATACAGACTCACAGCATTTGCGCTCACGGCTTGTATTAACGACGAATTTTTAGAGATATCTTTGAAGCGATAACCTATTGCATATGTCCCAAAGATGTAAGTGCGTGAGGCAGGTAAGTGCATGAGTTGGTACGACGGACCTTTAAAGGTCAATAACCGATGCATGTCCCGTATATTGCCCAGATCCTCCTTCCATCGACTCTCCTTACATATCGTCTCCCTCCACTCATGTATGATCTCCAAGATCCTACTCATGACCGGCCCTGGGAACGGCGGTGGCCTCTCAGGGAAGCGCCTGACCAGCTCATTCAGGAACTCCTTGGTCGCGATCTGCAAGTGGAAGGCGTATCCGACTGCTTGGACCAAAGTTCGGAGTAGAGCGATGGCAAGAATCGCGACATGAGGATTACGATGGTTGACATGATTGGCGATGGCCATAGCGGCTTCTCGTGGCGTGTTAGCTTTCTTCTGGAGGATATATTCAGCAAGCTCGAGGTTGAGGGGGTAGTTTGGTTCGGCTAGGGATGGCTCGCAACATCGTTGGACGTAGATCTGAACAGGAGATTGGGAGATCCATCCATTGTTGAGCATCGCGATGCTATGGCTTGATATAGGTAACCTTGCCCGCGATTGGTGGTGTAGTGGCACAGTCGCAGTCTCGAATCGAATTCGTGGTCGCGGGGATTACGGTGGATTAGACCGGACCCTTGAAGCTATGTATTTTAGTGAGCAGGAGCTA
>WSTV01000179.1:0-52528 GCA_019632285.1 Tulasnella sp. 332
CCCACTTATCTTGAGAATTCGGAAACCCGAAAGAGCCTTGAGGGATGCAATGGTATTGGACACATTGATAGTATCAACGAAGTTGATGTCAAATTCCTTCAGCAGTGGGCTTCGTTGGCCAGTCAAGATGTTTCACCATGAGCCTGTCTACGGCCAGAAAGTTCACGCTCTTGCCTAACTCTGCCACCTTTTTGAGTCCAATACATCGATGGTTCGTGGTAATCGATACCGCGCGCACTGTAGGTACGTTCACTAGTAGAAGCCATCCATTCCACAACAAGTTATAGAAGCCGACACGCTCCAGGTTTGCGAGCTGCGTGCATTTGAGGTGCGAGTAGTCCATCACGCTATCATTGTACGGCTTCCCCATAATCAAAGCATTCATGTCAGGGCCAACTCTGGCCAACTGATAGCACAGCCAGCCCAGATCTTCGTCGTCTGGATGCCTCTCGATGACGACTTCGGTGACGGACGGTCCAAGGAGAAGCGACAGTGTCGCGATGGAAACTCTGTCCTTGATTGATATCGCCGCATTGATATGCACGGTTGAGCGATTTGGGCATATTCGTTCTCCATACATGTCGAGAAGCTGCCAGATAAGCCAGATAGCGTGGTCATCGAGATAGGCGTCAACCTGCATACGGGTGATTTTCCAAAGAAATCGTGCAAGATGGCCACCGAGTGGGATGTACGGATCCGGGTAAAATTGTATAGCCTGTTCATATAGCATCATCAGTACTGGGATGGTATCGAATCTTGAGATATGTACCGCTTTCCAGCTCCATCTTCTGATAGTAAGTACAGTCTTTTGAGTAAGGGGATGTACGCCAAGAAATTCAACCCATTAAGCAAGACCCTTAATGGTACTTGGCGCGTCCTCTAAAGGATATCCTGGGTTATCAACTAAAGTGGCGTTAACGAGGTCGTTGTCGGACAGGTAGCTGAAGCAGAGGGACAGAATTTCGAGAGGGATAGCAAAGTAGTGGCCCGTGACGTGTTTCCGTTGAACCGCCCAAGATAGTCGGCGGCTTGCCATGGCGAAGGGACGAAGTGGTTTCCTAGGAGTAGTGCCTTTCGCCCCACCATTGTGACCTTGGGGCACGTCAATATAACGATCTCATATTAGGAATCGTAGCACGCATAGCGCACGCATTGAGACTAATCAACCAACTTTGTCCTCGATTGAACAGCGTGATCTGCTGTGATGGTGGTTGATGGTATGTGTTTCCGTGCAGGTCTTCAGGACCCTAGTTAGAATTGCCATTCACCCCGGGCTCATCTTGCAATAACATCTCGACGACTTATCCCCTTCGCACACAAGCGGTGCATTAGACTTTGCCTTTGGAAGGTCACAAGGGCGCCCACGTCAGGCTTCGGCTTGGAGAACTTCTTGCCTCACGTCTGCAGTGTGTTCGAAGCTCCTCAAGGCAGCCACCCCTGCTCCAGGCCTGAAGCTCCCCCCAACCTCCGTTATCATCGCTCTCTATAATACCCTCACGACATAGTAACGACGCATCCACGGTAACCAGCAACCAAAAGGCAGATCCTCCGTTCCGGTATCGGTTTAATAAGCCAGCTCAACTCACAAGAAGAGAAAACACATGGCTCGAACTGTTGAGGTCTATGTCGGGGCAAACGCCACATTGACGGAGGTTAATGTGCTCTCCCCCGTCAACAATCAGGCATGTTCTGCTTCTTATGATCCGTGTTGGTGGAAATAATACTGATGATATCTGATGCAACAGTTCCTTACCCTGTATCTCACTGCAGTCTTCATCGTCGCGGTCGTAGCGTTCTGGTTCCTTCCAGGCGCTCGCACCCTCATTTCACCACTCAAGCTATATGTGATCGGCTGGCATGAGCTATGTCATCTGCTGGCAGTGAGTTCTGCGTTTCGGAGGCCTGCTGATTATGCCACTCACAAATTTCCTCGCTGAATAGGCAATTCTCTCTGGAGGGAAAGTTACTAGGTATTCTCATGCGCGCTTCACTCCATGTATCATCAAAATTGCTAACACATACCCTATTGTCTCACAGCGTCGTGATAGATCCTATGCTGGGTGGTTGTAGTCAGTATTGACTGAAGGTTTTACTTCTCTAATTCTCGCGCTTACCCTGCGGTCCACAGCACGTGTAGATGGTGGCCATCCCACCATAATCCTCAGCGCAGGCTATTTTGGCTCCACAGTGCTCGGGGGCCTATACGTGTTTGCTGCGTGGCACACATTGGGAGCGAAGATCGCAAGCTTCTTCACCGTGGTTGGGCTCTTGTGTCCTCTGACCCTTGTCAGAGATAAACTGTGAGTGTGAGGCCTGCAGTATCACTCGTCATTCGCAGTGCTGTATTGTCAAAAGATGTTTACTTATTCCTATTGGACCATCAGCACCTTCATCTTGACAATCATCTGGCTCGGCCTATTGGTTGGATTCTGGTTCATAGATCATGCGTACGTATACTTTGTAGTTGCTCTTTCGCTACGAGCGCTGTTGACGACTTCTGTATTACTTAGAGAACCATTACGGTGGTATGCGCTCTTCCTAGGCGAGTCTTACTACAGCCACACTCACTCTCACTCTTGACTCACTTACGTGTTGAATATCTAGGCGTAATGCAGTAAGTATTGGCCCATGGAACTGCGGAGGATTGCTGATAAGTAGACACTGGGGCAAAAACACGCAGTTGCTTCTTCGCACTCTGTCAGTTAGCGTCATAATCCCCCGTCGTTTCCTAAACTATTCTGACTCAGGTCCCCCCATTTTCATCTAGTGGACTTTGTAGATGACCGGTTGTTCAAAAAGACGAACGATTCGGACTGTACACAATATTCGTTGCTGTATCCCAGGACCTCACCCCATCGTACGTCCGTTGGCTTCAAGCCCATTCCTCGTACAACACAGCTAATTTGAAGATCTCGTGGTATTTTCAGATTGGGCTCTGGGATGGATTTTCTTCGAGATCGGAGTATTCGTCGCCTTCACTATCGCCGGGTTAATCTTGTTCAAGCAACCAGATTGGCAGATGGCGCAAGAAGCATGTGTGTTCACTAGCTGATCTTTCTGCATTGTGTATTAGCACTGATGCCTCTATCCTTAGCTGTTTTAATGCCCACATAACGCGACATGGATGATGACCCCATCTTCTATGCTGCCTCTGATCTCCATATCCTGCTGTGTTGTTGTAACTTCTCCCCGCCATGTGTTGTGCTACTTATGCTTATTCCCCTTTCCACGTTCTGTCCAAGCGACCACGACTTTGAACAGATTCATGATGTACTAAAAAATACTGCACCTACCCGCTGTCCTCTGGAAATGTTATGCAACTAGTTCGACACTCTCCTAGCGTGACTCAAGCTCTGGCTTTTGTACTACACTACGTTTGTTTTTAGATCAAAACCAGAACAAATGCCGAACTTCCGCTCCAAAGCACTCTCATATGGCACTAAAGTCTCATTCGACGGACATACTCACATCCGCGCCACTATCCTCTGGCGTATCGTCCTTTTGTATGCCTTCCTTCTTCATGTGGACGATGCGGTGCCTGTTGAGTTGGTCCGGGCGACAAAAGCGTTTGTTGCAGCCTGCCTCACAGCATATGTAGGGCTTGTCACCAGTGTGTGTGCGGATCTATAGGTAGATGTGAAATTGTACGCCAGAGGTCTGATGTGAACACCCAAGAGTAATCAAATAAAAGGCTTACGTACGTGCTTCGCGAGATTGGACGATTCCGTGAACGCTCTAAGAAGACGGTTAAGATGTAAGGATAGATATCTCATCCAGCATCTCATGGGTGACGCACTTGTCGCAGTAAGTACACTTGAAAGGTTTGGCCCCAGTGTGTGTCCGCTTGTGGATTGTCAGGGCACCCGCCACGGCGAACGTCTTCTCGCAGCCAGGAAAATCGCAGGCGAATGGTTCTGCACGACGAGGAGAGGAGCAAGTAGAAGACATTTAGTTACTTTACTCTTGGAGTCCTCGATCAATACTAGAGGCTTACTCTCGGATGTATGCCGCCGCATGTGTTGCTGGAGTGTAGCAGCCTCAGAGAAATGTTGACCGCATTCTTTGCACTCGAAGGGTTTGTGACCGGTGTGTACCTATCGAAACAAGTTCTGATGACGTTTGACGGACCGCGCAATGGCTGAAGGTGAATCGAACTTGCCTGGAGGTGCCGTAGGATCTTTTGTTTGCTCGCAAATGCCTTTGCGCCATTTCTATCACAGTTCTCCCAATGACAATGGTATTCACGCTTTCCGCTTCCTACATGGTCGGTAAGGATGTGCGCGGAGAGAACATCGACATTCTCAAAGGCTTTTCCGCACTGGGTCCAGCGACATAGGCAAGAAGATCGATGATCTGCTGCTGCTGGACTGGATGTCGATGATGACGCTCCTGAGGACATCTTCTGTGATGGAAAACTCCGATCGAGGGTCATTATAGGTTTCGAGGACTTGGTTGACCGTCTGTCTGAGGTTCTCGATGTAGAGGAAGCATGAGATGCACCTGTGTATTGTGGGATGAGTGTACCTTGTGACGACGAGGATAGGCCATCGAAGGAATTCTCCGCAACGACTTCGGACGTTGCATCCGCTGAAGTGAGCTCCGTAGGAGGCGCGAGGCTTGCTAAGAGGACCTCGAGATCTATCGAAGGCCGTAATCCTAGATGGTCTTGGAGGAGATGGCTTGCCAAGGTTGAAAGGTTCTCGTTCTCGCTCTCCGTCAAACATCGATCAAGCGCTGGGAGCTGGATGCCACAGTCCGCCCAGTGACACGCCAGGGTATCACGCTCGCGTATACTTGATGTCGGCGTGACGGGTGGCGGATCAACTCTTAGGTGAATGACATTGACGTGGGCGACGAGATCAGCTTGGGAAGCGAACGTATCGCGACATGCACCCCATAAGCAAACGATCTTGTCGTTTGTAGGGGTAAGAACCGGGTGGTGATGGCTTTGGGGAGGCAGGGCGGTGAAGGCAGGCGGTGAGCAGGGAAGACGATGCTGTGTAGGATGGCTTGGGTCAGCGGCGTGTGGCAGGTAGCCTAAATGCGATGAGGACTGGCTCCAAAGGTTCTGATCAGTGCCTATTCTCCAATCGGAGTGTGGATCACGATGTGACTGTAGTGGGTTTTGGTGTTGTTGGAGGTGAGGGTGCATCTGAGCCAGATGTAACAAGGGAGGGGTTGGGGTTGGAGCCATCGTGCTCGCCAACGGGGTTTCGGATGACCCCGAAGGCGCAAGTACCGACGCGCACTGTAAGCATCCATCCTAGGAAGGGGTTCTATCAGTGAAATGATCTTAGCGAAAAGAGTACATCGCAATGGCACCTCGGACGGCGGTGCGTAACAAGTTATCCCATCACAAGTCAACCAATCCATCCATTGGTCGCAAGACGTATCACAAGGCCCTACACACCCAGTAGCAAGTGGCTCGCTACATGGTACCACAACGCAATGATCTGTGCTGGTACACGCGGGCGCGGCATCGTTCGTCCAACAGTCTGAGTCACAGACTTCTCCTGGGATAGAACACTGTTCTAGTGGGAGTGTACATACTGGTAGCTGTGTTGTTGACTGGACTGGCCGAAGCATGAGGGATCTGGACGAGTGTTTAGTATAGGGAGGATGACCTTCCCGGACTCTTGTCCTCCAAGCACTGGGGACCCGAACAGTCGGATGATAATATGATGCTGAAACTGACGAAGTCGACATCCTCAAACTAAGTCTAGCGGACTCACAGACTTAGTATGTATATTTTGAGGTCCAAGGGTTATTGCGCTGGGGTTGAGGGATGGATTAGGTAGGTGGAGAGGGTGGAGATTAGCATCACTGTTGAAAAGAGGCGCGGGAACCTTCGCAGTCATCCACAAGGCAGTAAAAGCACTGGGTATACATAAGTAGCACACTACATAGTATCACAGATGAAGACGAAGATCATGACGGCACATGATAATGTTCTGTTCTACAGGACTGTCCGGCGGAATATTAAGCTCCAACGTCGTTCTTCCATTTCTCTCATGCCATCACCCCCACTACTGACTATCTCCAGGACTACTGTCTCCCATCGGCTTCGTCCTTGAGAACGATCCTGCGGCAGTCTTGCCCCCCTTCTTAGACGGAAGATAATCCTTTACGTCAGGAGGAGTCCTAGGCCTGGTATTGCGCGCGTCCGTTCCTGGTGACCCAGATCGTGCGGCGGTGAAAGACGTTCTGGGGCTCGCCATACCTCTGGTAGGACTAGCACGTCCTGCGACAGGCACGGTCGCAGCTGATGCAGTCGACAGGGGTCTTGGTCCACGGGCAGCTGGGACACGGGGTCCGCGAATTCGACTCTGCTCGTTGGATACTTTACGTGACAAGCTTCCGGGGCCTGTAGCAAGAACAGTATCGCTGGGACTGGCTGCTACAGGGCTTGGAGCGTGGATCTGCGGTGACGAGACGGATGGAGCTGGGGCGGCTGATCCAGGAGGTACAAAAGGCTCATCCTCGGTGGTCTGTTCGTCCTCAGTAGCAGTCTCAGATGTGATTGCCGGGGGAGCCTCAGTCGCTGGTAGAGTCCCTTGCGGGCTCTTTTCGTTAAGGTCAACAGGACTCGCCCTCTTCGCTTCACCAGTTATGCCTGTATCAATGTTCGGGAGACCTCCAGCTTGTGCAGCTGGGGGGCTACTTGGTGGGGACAGGAATGCTGGTGGTCTTCCAGTGCCTTGCGAGTTTGCTGTCGGTGACGGCGATTGTGGACGAGGCGTGGAGTGCATGTTCTTCAACGCAAACTGCGCTTCGAGATATTTCTTTGGATCGGCAGTTGCGTCGATGCTCTTACGCATCTGTCGTGCGTCCACCAGCTTTGTGCGCTTTCGAACTGGGACAGCTCGCTGTGCCGTTTCACGTTTCTTCTGCTCCAGTACTGGGGGCAGGATATCCTCGTGATGTCTGATGAGGTCGGCGAAGAAACCTACAGATATCGATATGAATAATGCTTTCGTGAGGACAGGCGGGAAGCAGCTTCAGGAGACGGTGAGACTCACGATGAGCATAGTTCCCCTGTATCGACATACTTGTCTCTTGTCGCGGGCGGATGATACCTGAAAGCAATATGAGCCTCTAGTCAGAGTATTGAGTGATGACCCATGCTCACTCCTGCCCATCGACATCGACAACTTAGTAATGTACATGTCGTTGTTTTCAGGAGTCGTGGTGGTATCAATCAAACTGCAACCGTCAGGTTAGCCTACCAAGCATTCTTCAGGGATACTTGGGGAAGACTCACGTCTTCAAATGCGTGAGGATCGCATCCAAGACCTTCAAATGTATCACCGGAAGCTTAACCAGTATACTCTTCAACTCCTCGATATGTCTTTTTTCTTTTACTCCCTCTAGATCGATATCCGCACCAACTGAACGATATATCTTTTTGATCTCTTCCCAACCATCCCATTGGCCCACCGGGGGGTTCAACTCGAGGAGCCAGAGTTTAACCGTGCTGGCGAGAACCGGCGTATCGCACTTGACGAAAAGATCCTGGGATACGGGCATATCTAATGGGAGGGTATTGAGGGTTGCACGTAGGTGGTGGACAGATGCAAGAGGGACCTCGTAGATCCAAGTCTTGCGTCGCTCTGAACAACAATCAGACAGTCAGTACGGGTTTCCAATGTACAAGGGAGGCCCACCACATACGGTCATCACTGGGTAGCTTGCTATACGCCGATTGCAATGCCTCCAACAAAGCGGTCAGAACCGGAGGTAGGTCTGCCCGGGCGATTTCTGAATGCATGTCGTCCACGCTGCCAATGGATCGGATCTGCTGGAACGCGCCCTCGCCAGCCCATTTCCTGAGGTCGATACCGAAGGAGCTGTCCATCTCATGTGTGATAGACTCGTAGATTTTTGGATCCGGTCGAAACGGACCTGTGCGATACCGCTCGATGAGGGCCTTTACGTCGTTTTCGGGCTGCAAAGTAGAGCGTAAGGTAAAGCAAGGTGCAGAGTAAGAAAAAGCCGAGCTTACCATGAAGGACGAAATCAGAACAGAAGAGCGGTCGTTGATCGCAGAAATCGGTCCGCTCAACGAAGATGTGATTCCTTGATATTGCAGCAATACTAGGCAGTCCCAGTGTCAGCGACTTGATCACCGAGTACCAAGGATAATACCCTACCAGTCTTGATAGCGTTCAATCTATCCATCTCCCACCGCTGCAAAGCCTTCAATGTCTCCTCGATGCGTTCCTCTAGAGCGCACCGGTGCTGATCCAAACTCCTGGCAGCCTTCCTATACGTTGCATCCGCCTCGTCCGCCGCTCGCCTCGCCTTGACGTGAGGTAGTTCGGTGTTTGGATCGCCAGTCCGAGCTGTTTGCACAGCCTTGACAATCGATGAGAACACAGTATTAGAGCGCTTGACTCCCTCTGCAACGCTGTCCGAGAAGGTACTCCCAACCGGAGATATAAGTACTGCGTCATCTTGAGTGGTGGCACGTTGCAAAGACGCTTGTAGGTTAAATGCCTGGTACCACAAGCCTCTTTCAGCAGATCATTCAGGTTGCCAGAAACTTCCATACCCACCTTCGGTCTGAACTGATAAAACACATTCGGCGAGTTGTCAAACTTGTTTCCCAGCTCTCCTATCCTCCTCAGCGCTTGGTAATCGTCCGTCAAGGTCCGGGCAGCCTCTTCAGCAAGGTCCAGACTTCCTTTGAAACCCTCTACGTTCATCTTCAGCCATACCACAAACTCCTCTCCAGAGAAACAGTGCTCGTATTCGCCAAAGAGCGTGACTCTGACGTTTCTAACGGCCATCTCTGATTGAGCTTTGAACAGAAGGGCCGAGACCTCAGATGCGCCAAAGGTGACTCCCCCGAGGACGATATGGGTTGTGACTGTGACTGAGGGAGCAGCAGGGATAGTGATACCTAGCTCTGGCGCTCCAATCGGAGACATGGCCTGAGGAGACATATGTTCAGCCCCCTTGCTTTTCCCTTTGTCCAATTTCGGCGTCACCGTCCCGTCAGACGCTCCATCGTCCGGTCCGTCGGCGAGCATTTGCAGCGTGCTTTTCGGCTCAGCCATGAAGGGACGAGGTGTGGGAGATGGTTCTCGTGATCGTTGGCTGACAGATCGTAACCGCTCTGCAAGCCTGTCGGCGACACTCGCACTGCGTCTCACAGTCTTTTCAGGAGCTCCCCCACCGGGAACGGATTGCTGTGTAAACTTCTCACCATCTTGGAGGTCTTGATTCGGTGCGAATTTGACACTGATTGATCCAACGGGGTTCAGTAGGAAATCGAATGAAGACACAGAATGCATGAGTCTCACTCGTCTTCGGCATCATCGGCCTTCCGACATTTCTCGAGATACAACGCTCGGCTCATTTCCACCTAGAAAACCCCTAGCTTTGAGCATGCCTCAATAAATATCTCGGTAATATAACATGACGTACGTCTGCAATTTCAGTTTCATAACCACTAACCCATCCCTCAAGCATGTCCTTCTTATTTGCCTCAATTCGCATTGCATGCTGGTAGGCCCAACCTTCAAATGGTTCTGCGACTGTATCTTGCAGGTCTTTCGCAATCGCTCGGTGAGCTTCGCCAATAGCCACGGACTCGTGCTGGAGACCTCGGAATGCCTGAAAGGTGGCGAAACGTAGTGTACACGTCAGTTATGAGGAAATGTTGGGGATAGAGGATGAGAACCTACCATGTATAGTGAAGCACCATCATCAGCACCAAATCCGGTCGCTTTCGGAGGGTGGTCAATACAGTAGAAATTCTGTGACGATGAGCTTGAGCCGTACGAACCTCCCGTAGCTGTCAACTCCGGATGCGTCAAAGCGGATCCCAGACTAGCTTCGGCCCTGATACGAGCCTAGTGAAGACGGTCAATAAGCGACGGGACATGCCTCGAGAGATAACCCAGAGATAATACCTTCAAGAAGGCAACAATCTCGTCGTTCTCGGCACAGCCCTACGAACGAGCGTCAACACTAGCGTAGTCTGTAGCCTTCCCAATGCTCATCAGACGACTTACTTGCTCCAGCTGCTTGAAGAGGACCTCCAGCCCAGTCCTATAATTCTGCGACCAAAACGAATTGTGGAAGGTGAGAGGTAAGGTGAGAGGTGGCATGGTCGGTATGTCTGGCGTGGATATAGCCTCTGTAAACTGTAGCTGGTGGATGTATCGTCCAAGAAGAGCCTCGTTGCCAAGAATGATGGGGGTTACGAGGCGAATAGTCTGGATTGTAACACAGGGTCCGCGGGGGTATCATTTCTATGTTATGTCCGACCAACTCGATCCCGAAACTCCCGCCTAAATGGGCCGGAAACCGCCTCTGAGGAGTGTGCATATGGCCTGGACGTATATCCTGCCCATTGGGTGCTACTTTGAGTGTAGTAGGCTGCCCCAAAGCTTGACGGCAACGACTGCTATCTTTTCATGACAGTCTGCCTTTCATGTTCTGGACGAATATGCACAATGGCTGATAGGACGCTGTGGGCGACTTTCTCGCGACTATGGCAAGACCCAGCTTTTGATAGAGCTGATGTTTTGTCATCTGCACTGCGCGTGTTGCTTACCAGCTCTCGCATTGCTCATCTGTGCGCAGATGACCTGGTATATATAATCTCTGTCTTCGCCGAGCATACGATGCATCAACCGGAAGACCACCGAGATCTGCGCCCCTTTCCAGACGTTGGGCCTATTGCATTATCCGTGAGTATGTCAATTGATGATGTGCACCAGGGTTTAGGTAATAGCTTCTTCATGATGTTTGCCTCCTGCTGCATTGAAGAATAATATTGTTCTTACCGCGTAGAATAAGCCTTCACGATTCCTCGAGGCAGCATTTCTTAAGTCAGCCTCTGAAACGTTATAAAGAAGTCCACGCCCTTGATGACAATCTAATCCTGCTTCAAGTGACGGCAATCTGTCCAAACTCTTCTCGAATCAAGCGCCTTATTCCATGAGCACAGATCCACAGTGCTCTAAAATCGTTCTAACTCCACCTTGAAATAGTACCGATGCATCCTCTCGAGGCGCTCGGTGGTCTGGAGCAGTTGGGTATGACTGCGACCATATGGATGAGTAGCGCCCTCGTTTGTTCATGTGGCTGAGCCGAACTCTGCACAAGTTTTAAACTGACTTGTTTCTTATCGTATTTTACCCCCCGTAATCAACTCAGACCCAGATAAGAACGATGGCCGACGGACATCTCAGAGCCACATATGATGAGATTCATACGGTCAGGCTTATCGACCATTGGTTACGTCTCACGGCCGGCCCTCTACTGACCGCCCTCTCAACAGACGATAGGCAAGACGAGCACAGAGATAGCCGCCTGGAAGCCTGACCTATTTATCGCGATCGGTGGAGGGTCAGTTTCATATATCTACCTCTCCCAAATAACTTCTGTTTCTGCTGCGCTATCGCTGAGTCGTTGAAACATGATGACTTGGCTTTGACTTTCAGCGGCTTTTTCCCAGCTCGCGTGCTGCGATCGTTTGTCAAGCATCCTACGACCGGCAAGAATATCAGTATACAAGCGATCGGCTTGTCGTTGTACGAAGAGGTTGCCGGTATCTCGGCAGAAAGCGTCGGGAAGGAGGTGGTCAGGACCCAGTGGCTCGGGCCCGAGTCGAGGATCCTGCTGGGTAGACGCGTCTTGATTATCGTAAGCCTTCGCTTGACAAGATCTGAGTATTGATTCACCGTTTTCCCCTTGGTCTCAAGGATGAAGTGGACGATTCCAGGTATGATGGTCTTGGCAGAAAGCATCTCTTATCTAATGGATTATTTAGGTCCACGCTTTCGTACGCCGTCGCAGAACTCCAGCGTGACGTTGAAGAACAACTCAGAGCGTTGCCAGAGGCCGAGCGAGAGGCGAAGCGAACAAAGTTCGCGGTCTTCGTTGGTACATGCAGATGACAAGAAGTGCATTCATGGAAGAGCCAGCTAATCCTTTATTGTGCCATCAGTTCATAACAAGCTGAAACCAAAGACCGCTCAACTACCAGCAGACGTTCCCTATTTTGCGGGTGAAGAGAGTAAGCTTTGTAATCCTGATCAGTTTTCGCGTTGTCTAACAACCCATTTTCATCTCTTGTCTTGCATAGTCCAGGATCTTTGGTGTATGTTGAAACTTCTTGCATGCGTCTGCTTCACTTGCATGTCCCTGACGGTCTCCTTCACGTTCTCATCCAGTCGACTATCCCTGGGAAATGAAGTAAGCAACATCAAAGGATCTTTGCGCTTAGATCTACCGCTTATGTGTCGATCCGACTATTAGGGATATCTATGAGCACAACAGGCTCACCGCAGAAGGAAAAGCGCTGAGAGCGAAACAATGAGCGGCTGTCTACCAAAGAGCCTAGGACACACACAGCGCTCAGTCATATCGGCGGTGATTTCTCCAGGTTGAAAGACAGTGAAGTTTGAAATTCAAGAATATACCAAACAACGTCTACAGTCGCCACGAGTATGACGAACCTTGGGACCCGGCGTGTCTTGAGTCTTGTTTCCGACATATCCCTGAGCACACATACTGATTCCACGCGCACACCTAATTATAAGCTGCTGTGCTCCTGACCGCGGACATCCCTCTCCGGACTCACCTTAGGAGAAATAGCTACCTGATAAGCCGAAAAAGTGCACAGTGGTTGGCGTCATTCCGACGCATTTCTCCATCGTCCCCAAGACGCTCTCCTCTTGGTAGACACCCAGTGCGGCGAGGCTTTGATCTGCTGTCCCGGTCGTCAAAGAAAAATTCTTCAAGCACGTTCCTTGTGAGTGGTGGATCCAAATTTTTGGGTTCCATCGACTACAAGGCTGGCCGTGACGCGTATGTTGATCGGTCAATAGTACCGCTCGCTTCCCCCCTCTGTCCTCCCCTCACATAGACAACTGGAAGACGTCCAATCCGATATAGATCTGGAGTGAGCTATCAGATAGCCCCCTTGGATTTCTGCCTGACATCCTTCTTCCTCCGGGTGAACCACGGCAACTCACTGGAAAACAAGGACTGCGCGCCGATTATCTAGCATTACGACCTCGACACTCGCGACTATCCCTCCAGAGTTGCTACAACCCATATCGAAATCTTGGTAATCTCTGCTAGCTTGCTTGCCAGTCAGACCTTCTAACGCCAGATCCCATTTCAATCTCGACCAGGCTACCAAAATCCATAAATTGCCAATGGACTCGCACTCAAAGGAAGAAGAGGTCGAGTACGAGGGGCTAGCAACACAAAATCTAGGAGTCAATATGCTCGCAGGAGCTCTCGTGAGTCCATCCATGTTCGTCCAGGTCGGGTGAGGAGCCTTTATGGCTCTGGGTGGGGTGCCAGAAGGGTGCGCCCGCACATGCCAACAACCACTAACCTAGATTCATACTTTCTCGTTAGGCTGGTATATCGGAACATGCAGTAATGTTCCCCATAGACAGCATAAAAGTACGCTCTGATGCTCTTTTGCATGCAGTCCGGATTGCAATCAACTCATTCCATGCCTTGGCATGCAGACCCGCATGCAAGTCTTCACGACTGCAGGAACAGGGCAGACATACACCGGCGTCGTAAATGCGTTCACGCGAATATCCTCTACGGAAGGTCTAAGAACGCTTTGGCGGGGCGTCGCATCGGTGGTGATGGGTGCGGGACCCGCTCATGCTGTGCACTTTGGGATGTACGAGTTCGTAAAGGACCTTGCAGGGGGTAACAAAGCTGGGCATCATCCGCTAGCCACCTGTAAGCTCCACGAAACATCATCCGTAAATAAAGTACTGAAATTACTCCGAATCCAGCGATCGCCGGTGCCGCAGCCACCACCGCGAACGATGCTCTCATGAACCCATTCGACGGTGAGTCATATCATGAATCCATTTATGAAGTACTTGAAACCCACGTCTCAGAGCATTCCACTCTGCATTTCAGTGATAAAACAGCGCATGCAGTTACGCGACTCTAAATTCCGTTCCGTCTTCACCTGCGCCCGGACCGTCTATCGTACGGAAGGCCTCGCCGCGTTCTACGTCTCGTATCCTACGACCCTACTAATGACCATCCCATTCACCGCGGTCCAATTTACGACCTATGAATACTTCAAAGCGGTCCTCAACCCATCCAACACTTACTCTCCTATCACCCACGTTATTTCTGGGGGGCTGGCTGGGGCAGTCGCGGCTGCGAGTACGACACCTCTTGATGTAGCCAAAACGCTACTCCAAACTCGGGGCAGCAGTATGGATCCAGAGATCCGGAATGCGCGGGGCCTGTTTGACGCGATGAAGATAATCGGCAGGAGACAAGGGTTGAGGGGTTTTACGAGAGGATGGGCCCCGCGGGTGTTAACACATGCGCCAAGCAATGCTCTTTGTTGGCTGTCCTACGAATTTTTCAGTAGGTCGAACGCAGACTGATATTCAGTCACCAAAATGCTGACTATCTCCTGTCCTCCCACTACAGAGGTGGCCATTGGAGAACAAACATACTTCCAGTTATGACAATAGACATTATCCCTGGATCTCATACTACTTTTGGATACAGACCGGATGCTTTGACGCTTTACACATTCTGAGCACGGTGTCTTTTGTCGCCTGTATTTACCTCGTTTATCTTTATCCAGCCCTGCGCGCCACGCCCTCGGAGATAGAATGTGATATCCATTACGTGTGACGCTAAATAATATGCATATAGAAAGCGGTGAGTGGGCACTACAATACCACAAGAAAGAGAGAAAGAATGAGAATGAGAATGAGAATGGGGGGGGGCTAATGATATTATGGTGAAGTCTTCATGAGATTTGGATCCGGTACAACAGTGCGGACTACAGCCTTACGACCCATCTTCGCCATCATGCCTTCCTTTAGACCTGATCTTGAGGCCAGGAGCCTCAGGATCTGCCGGTTCGTCGGATCAAGGTTCCGACCGAGCGTTCGCAAGTCCTCGTCTTCCTCTTGGTCGAGTCCTCCAATCTGCATAAGCTCAGTCACCGAAGCGGATGGGATAGGTTGCTCGAAAGGTGCGAGCGTGAAAAGCGTGTGGAAAGATTGGACAGACAATGGTGGGTGTGGGTTTGGCTCGGATGGGGAGATAGATGCAAAGGGGAGGGATCCGGATGTGGCAGTGAGAGCATGCACCGTGATTTGTTTGAGGTAGACCTGTGTTTAAGAAAGGGGTGTATTAGGAGATTGCTTTGTCCAGCACCACCGCAAAATTGGATCAAGAAACAAACCTCTACGGCAGCCGCTAGTAACGAAACGGCGGGTTTACTAGCCGTCATTTGATGTTGCGATGCAATGAGGTCCATCCTACTGGAGAGATGCTGGAGATTTGGGAGTGTCCTCGCGAGACTGCCGATTTGCTGGGCGACGTGTGTACCAGGACGGTCTGAGGGAACGCGTTGATGTCAGCGAGAGTAGACGGCAAGAGCTGTGCGCAGGGGGACTTACAGGTGCCCTCAGCCCGTATAGTCACGGGCCGCTCGCTTGCAACATCATCACCAAAGCTCGGAGCCGTAGGATGGCCGCCTCTCCGTCCATTCGCATTCGATTGTCGGACTCGATCCCGTTCTGCCTTTCCCATCCCGGTTATCCATTTTTGTAATTGAGGCGGCGGATCTTGATGTGGTATAATCTTCCGTTTCTTTTTTGGGGGGCCCTGCACTGGCGCCGTGGAGACCTCGACAACGACCGGGTGCGATGCCTTGTATAAGATTGCAAAGATAAGAGAGTTGTGCAAAACGACTGAACAAAATAAAATAAAATAAAATGTAAGCTGGGACGAGGATTTGGAATGTTGAAGCAGACCGCACCAAGTTCAGATGTATTAATCCATCTTCGGACAAGTTCCTCAAATTCTACGCGACCAATGTTTCCTTGTAAAAAGTCGGTCAACATTCGCCAATAAGGAAGTCCGCCCGATCCTAGGGCGGATGCGAGTTGAGTCCTGATCTCTAAAGGTGAGGTAATAGTCATCTAGACGGCCTACTGGGGTTATGGGAGAGAGGAGAGACGAACGTCTAGGCACCCCGGCAACTTCCCTCGTGTTCCAATGTCAACCACACCTTCACTGCGCAATGGCTACTGACCTTCCTTATGCCGCCGATGCTGAGGACTCCTTGAGCTTCGATGAGCTAGAGGTATGCTTGGCTGCGATCTCACACCGTTGCGAAAAGTTGGTTGACATGCTTGCCTAGGTGCTACGCATCCAATACCAAAAGGAGCTTGCTCAGGCGCACGCTACAACACAGACCAAATTCAACTATGCTTGGGGTCTCATCAAGAGCCCTGGAAAAGACAATCACGTAGAGGGTGTCCGGTTGCTACAAGGTCTGGGCCCTTCGTCAGCCGGTTGACCCCATTCACTGACTGGAAGCATCCTCTAGAGATCTACAGAGCGGAGCCGCAGAGGCGCCGAGAGTGCTTGTATTATCTTGCCCTAGGCCACTATAAGATGGGCAACTTGGACGACGCACGGAAGTTCAATCGTCAGTCCAGTCCCTGAGAACAAAGGATTGCTTCCGCTTTGCTCACCCAGATACGCCTTGGACTACCCAGGAATGCTCATAGACAAGGAGCCAACAAACCTCCAGGCAAAGAGTCTCGAGTCTCTGATTGATGAAGCTACTACCAGAGGTGACGTCCTCGCGACATCTGAGACATTCTGAACCACGCTGAGCCGTGTTGTGACTGCAGATGGTTATATCGGAATGGCGCTTGTTGGTGGTGCAGCAGCGATCGGCACTCTTCTGATAGCTGGTCTAGTACGTCGGGGGAAGAAGTAGTTTCTAACACTTCTACTGATTGCCTATCAAAGGGGTTTAAGGTGAACGCTGGACTTTAAGATTTGGCCATGCATTGTACACATCCCCTGATACCCTCGCTTGTTTCGGCAGGAACCATTCACTTTTGTGGTCTTATCTCGTTGTTTTTTCGCCCCCAATTTATATCATACACATACCAATCATGCATTCAGACAAGCACAGCGTACAACATCACCGACATTACAATGGGCTCCGCTGCACCTAGAATGTTTTCTTGAACCATGCCTTCGCTGCAGAAATCTTGGCGTTCCAGCTACTCGGCACAATCAATCTCTCCACAGTCTTCCAGGAAGCGTATGCCTCGCTAAATGTTACGTTCTGCGGAAAGGTATAGTTGCGACAGCCACCTCCAGCGAAATCAATACCCACCAGGTCGTCCTAAACATCCAGTAAATATATCAGATTGCGCCTTTAATGTGCGCCGCTTGCTGCGGAACTGACCGAAGTACGGATGAACTGGTACAGTGCCGGATTGACGCCCTTGAACCCCTTGGTGGTGTAAGGGAAAGCGTTTGTGCTATCTGTGGCAGAGACATTCCTCATGATGATGCACTGCGGTACCATAAAGATCAATTATCATCAGTCACCTACAAACGTTATACCCTGGACCTCCGACGAACCAATGAAACGTACTTGGATTTGGTCGGGAAATTGAGCGACCATGGCTGGATAGCCGGCCATCGCATCTTGATTTGAGGTATCCCCGAGGAGAATAAAACGTCTTTTTGGGAAGCTCTGCATTGTCCTGATAAGGTTCACGCGGCGAGGATCGGTAATCTGTTGCAGTGTCCCAAAGTTCATGGGTCGGAAGTCAAATGAACCAGGGGGGTAGTAGTCCAGCACGAACTGCAGATACATCCGAGCGTCCTTTTATCGAATTGATAAGAACGAGAGCACAAATCATTAAATAAACTATTCTGGAACGTACTGGCTGCGGGGTTGTTGTAGAGTAGTGAAAGTGCATAGTAGGATCCGCTACGGTCCAGCTGTTGAGTATGCTGGGCATGTTACTCCAGATCTTATAGTCGATTCCAAAAGAGTTGGCTAAGCCAGTGCTAGGATCCCATATTCTGGTATCCCTGAGGATGTCGTCGATATCTGCCACAACAGTAATACCCTCTTCAGGGACCAGGTATACCGTTGCATTGCCCACTTAGAGGTAAATGCAGGTCAGGCGATGACGGGCTCAAGCAGTCCAAGAATATTGCGCACATTCAGACGTTCCAGTATATTCATCCAAGGTCTGAATTTCCCTGTTTCCTACCCCATCGTGTAGCAAAGGCGAATTAAATGTGTGCCATGCGTCGAATTCGCCGTGATCGTTGGTAGCTCCGGGTATGGAGAATTTGTCCACGAGCGTGCCGAGGCCTGATTCTCCATTGTGTTGAATCAACTCGTACGATAATTGCACGTTCTTATGAGGCTTCGAGAGCAGGGTACTCGTCATATTACGAACCATCTTCGCCATCTCTGGCGTCCACTGAATAAGATCCAAAGCGGGTGAGTGAGACAACCAACGAGTAATAAAGAAACGTTAGGGAGCATGTGCATAGCACCCACCTTCCTTCGCGGGTACTTTCGGACGAACATTTGAGCAATGGAATCCAGTCGTCTTTGGGAGAACGGGATGATCGAGTAGGCTGGCGATGAAGATGCATTAGCTCAAACTCCCATACATCAGGCCAAACGTGGAGACTATCAAACATACCTGTGCCGTGAGTTCGAAGATTCCAGCCATTCGATGTCCAATTGGCGTATCCGCTGATGATGCTGGTCACTACAACGGCGAATATGGTACAGGAAATACGACTCACGGTACTGTAAATATTTCCAAAGGCGTCTGCACATTAGTGAGGCCTGCTTTCGTTTCCAATTTCGTCACAAGCTCTGGCAAGTGCAACCATGCTAGAGCTGGACTTTTGGAAGCAGATTCCCAGGCGGCAACCAAGTGGTTGTGCCTCTTGGTCAGAACAGGTGTTGCTGATGTATTGCAAACAAGAAAGGCAACGATGAGATATCCGAGATCGAAGAGCATATCAAAAAGAACGTGAAAGTTCCGAAGTTCAGAGTGGGCAAGTGCAAAAATGAGGAAGAGCGAATTAGGTGTGAAGAGTGAATACAAGTTGGGAGCCGGCGTAGATTGAAGCAACGATATTTAAACTGCCAGCACATGCGGTCGGCTGGGCAATCGAGGCGGTACATACAGTGATGTGAAACGGTGAAGGTGAAACACTTGCGTGGGTGACCCATGCAGCATTATCGGAGGGCCCAAGGGTAACTGCATATATAAGAACTGCAATCGAATAGGTTGAAGATGTATGGCAACAGTAAGCAGCAACAAGAGCGAACCCCATTCGAGAATATCGAGAGTGGTTTCAACCTCTGGGGAGCCTAGACGATTATGCGGGGATGTTTACCCGGGGCTCACGCGTTGATTGGCCAAATATTTAATCCCTGACTGCCCGTGTATTTCCCTCTCCCCAACCCTCAGTCTCCTGCTTTGATATGGCCGCACACAAGGCCAAGGAAGCTGTGAATGCTATAATACATGGCCACAGCCCGGTAGCAGCCATCAAAAACACGCCAAAGGTCGTGATTCCATCGCCTGAGGTTGCCATGGCGAGCTCAGCCACCGCGCCGAAGACGCCTGCAGATGAAGCGATCGACTTCTTTCGATCATCTCCGAGCGCTGGGGAAGAGCCGTTGCAAGTTTATGAGCTCAAGCTGGAGGAGGATGGAGGACCCAATAAAGACAGAGCTGTAAGTCGCAGGCAGTTGTCCATGGCCAGTGACTGACTCGTCGACCAATGATATCACGCAGTATACTCGGTTACCACCGCCCTATCGACCCTATGTGCTCCGTGTTACGCTGGACGCTGGGACGCCTGCGAGTAAGAACGGTATCTTTTACACCAATTTCCCTCTCGATGGCGGCAAGTTCGACCGCGGCAAGTTTGTCGAACGAAAGTGAGCACCGCGTTCAGTTGGGGTTGCTCCAGCTCAGTGCTAATCATTCCCCGCATTCAGGCTACCTTCGATCTTCTCGAAGCCCATCAAGATAGATCTACCGATCTCTCAAGCGGGTGCCTTTGTCTACTGGATCGAATATGACGCGTCGACCTCATCCCTAGACGCTTCTTCCAAGCGTATCAAAGGGCGCGAAGGCTACTTCAACGTGGACCCCATCTTACGCACCAAAAAACGCAGTGCCATTCTTGACGCGAACGACCAGATCGCGTCCACCGGTGGCACCGTTACGTCGGAGTACGTCCAAGTTCCCCTCGACGGTCTCACAGTCATCACAGTGGTGTCCAAATGGATGGGTCCTATGTTCGATTGGGGCCCTTACCTCCAACAAGCTAGCAAGCGCGGCTACAACATGATACATTACACACCGCTGCAAGTCCGGGGCGAGTCGAAGAGCCCATACTCGATCGCCGATCAGTTAGGCTTCGACGCTGAACTCTTCGAGTCCAATTGGAAGGGTACGAAAGAGGAAGGCGTCAAACGCGTAGAGAAGATGATGAAGGTCGCAAAGGAGGAGTATGGCTTGATGAGCTTGATCGATGTGGTCCTCAATCACACCGCGAACAACAGCTCATGGCTCGTGGACCATCCCGAAGCGGGTTTCAGCCCAGCCAACTCTCCCCATCTCACTCCCGCTGTCGAATTGGATACCTGCATCATGAGCTTCTCAGCCGATGCTGAAACGAAAGGGCTCCCGTCGATAGTCAAGTCCGCGGACGACGTTGATGTGTTAATGAAAGCCTTGACAGAGGACGTCAAGAACTTGAAGCTCTGGCAGTACTACGTGGTCGATACCGAGAAGTCTGTCTCGGACGTCAAAACTGTTCTGAAAGCGTCCACGCCAATTGATGCCTGGAGCGATGCGTCCTCTGTATCTGGAATGGACGTTGTCCAGCTCGCCAATCTCCTTAAGTCTACCGGAAAAGTCGATAACCTCTCGGCATTCGCCTCGAGGGGTTGCGTCGCCGTGAAACCGAAGGTAGCCGCAAGTCTCATCAAGGCCGCGTTTGCACATGAGAGTGACCCAGAGAAGCTGGGTGAGGCTTGGAGGAAGGTCGTCGACGTGATAAACGTCGACCTCTACAAAGAGTGGGAGGAGGATACAAACGTCGCGTTGGAAAACGTCAAAAGCCGATTGACGTACACGAGGTTGGACGAACACGGGCCTCGGATGGGACCAATCACTGGGAAGTGAGCGAATCCATATATACACCTGATTTCTTCCAATTGTTTCTTACTACCGAATTGCTGCAGACTACCGCTTGTTGAGACGTACTTCACCCGCCTCCCTCCCTCCACCAAACACAAGGACTCCGAGCTCTCGCTAGCCAACAATGGTTGGATATGGGCTGCAGATCCGCTGAAAAACTTTGCCCAGCAGCCCTCGAAAGCGTACCTCCGGCGTGAGGTCATTGTCTGGGGCGACTGTGTTAAGCTGCGATACGGCGACGGCCCCAAATCCAACCCGTGGCTGTGGTCCCACATGACGGCTTACGTCCAACTCCTGGCATCCATGTTTGACGGCTTCCGAATCGATAATTGCCACTCGACTCCCTTGCATGTAGGGGTGGCAATGCTCGACGCAGCTCGAGTAGTGAGACCAGATCTTTATGTCGTGGCGGAGTTGTTCACGGGCAGCGAGGAGATGGATCTGCACTTCGTGAGCAGGTTGGGAGTGAACAGCTTGATTCGAGAGTCGTATAATGCCTGGGACCCGAAGGAGCATTCGAGATTGCTGTACCGCTTCGGACTGGGAAAACCAATCGGTGAGCCTCGTTGGTTTGGCAGCAGATTACCGAACCATTGGCATACTCATTCATTAAGTATTGCATTTTTAAGGTTCAATGGATGCCGCGTGCCTCACATCCCCGGAAGACATTGAATCCCCAGTCCCCGGTGGACCTTCGCGTCCTGGCCTTGTAACACCGTTGCAAGGCTCCGTTCCTCACGCATTGCTTTTCGATCTCACTCACGACAATGAGTCTCCACTATCAAAGCGCTCAGCCGAAGACGCTCTCTCCACCGGTGCCCTTGCCACGTTCGCGTTTTGTGGCGTCGGGTCTAATAAAGGTTTCGACGAGCTCTTCCCGAAGATCCTCGATCTTGTAGGTGAGGAGAGAAAATATGACCTGCCTAACGGAGATGCTGGGATTGCGAAGATGAAGGCGTTGCTGAACCACCTGCATACCGAAATGGTCTTGGAGGGATTCAGTGAGGGTCATGTCCATCAAGAGAATGATGTGAGCACCGTTCTTCTGGCTGTCGATCTAAATTCAAGTAAATGCTGAACCATTTCTGTCTATAGTACATCGTCATGCATCGTGTCCAACCCGCAACGCAGAAGGGTTACTTGCTTGTCACACACACAGCTTTCCACAAAGGAAGCAAAGATCGCGGTCATAGTAAGTTCTCCTCGATCTCCATCTTTTATTTATGCTCCTCATCATTTGCTGACTATCTTCACTGCTTTTCTCTCAGTCGACCCTATCAAACTCGTTCGGACCAAGGCCCACTTCGTCTTCGGTGCCTCGATTGACATCCCATCATACGACGCCCCATCACCTGCCCCAACCACCCTGCTTGGGCTTAAGAGCACACTTACTCCAATCCCCGCGTTTGCGCCTAAGAATGAAGGAACGGACACAGAGATCATCGTGCCAGAATACTTCCCACCTGGGAGCGTGATGGTGTTTGCAACGCAGATGGAAGGGATGGACAAAAATCTCGATAAATTCTCCAAGGCTGGGGTGGATGAAGCTTTTGCCGGACTGGACTGGGTCGACCTCAACGTGATGCTCTTCAGGTCTGACGGGGAGGAGAAGGACGCGACAGGTAAGCACTACCATTACTTATGGACTACAAGGTGATGTCTGAGAATAGGTCGCTGCGCCTAGGAGGTGCAATCGGGACGTATAACGTACCTGGTCATGGTCAGCTCGTATACTGTGGGCTGGAGGGCTGGATGGCGCCGTTGAGGAGTATCATGAAGTATAATGATCTCGGGCATAGCCTCTGCGGTCACCTGCGCGAGGGAACATGGGCGTTGGATTATGTGCATTCAAGACTTGAGAGGTCTGTGCAGGTTTCATTGTGCTCCCTATAACCTTTGCTGAAATGTGATCTCTCAAGCCAAACGGAGACCTTCCCGCGCATTGCCAAGCCGGCTGCTTGGCTCAAGGAGCGCTTCGACAAGATCAAGGCGACTGTGCCCTCATTCCTCAGACCAAAGTACTTCGCGGTTGTCATCTATGAGGCGTACAAGGCCGCTCGACGTGCTGCCATGGAACAATGCGTTGACTTCGTCACGTCCGGCACTACATTCACACAAGATCTGGCGCTTTGCTCGATCCAGATGTATGGACGCGTTTCGTCTGCATCCCTTGATCCTGGCACGGTCGAACCTTGCTTGGCTGCGGGTTTACCACACTTCGCTTCTGGGTGGGCCAGGACGTGGGGCCGTGACGTGTTCATCTCCTTGCGAGGCTTATTCTTGACAACGGGCAACTTCGATGCGGCCAAGAAGCATATTTTGGCGTTCTCATCAACCTTGAAGCATGGACTGATTCCGAATCTACTGGATTCCATTCGAAGCCCTAGGTGAGAATGGCGAGTCTGGTTGGCAGTGCATTCAATGCATATCCTAATTTTGGGAGTCCTTATATTTGATAGATATAACTCCCGCGACTCTCCCTGGTGGATGCTGCAAAACATTCAAGACTATGTGGTCATGGCACCTAATGGACTTTCGATCCTCTCTGAGCCAGTAAAACGCCGCTTCCCTAAGGATGACTCGTTCGTCCCTTGGGACGACCCACGTGCGTACAGCTACTCCAGCACTGTAGCGGAGGTTATCCAAGAGATTCTGCAACGTCACGCGAGCGGCATACACTTCCGAGAATACAACGCTGGGCCCAACCTGGACATGCAAATGTCAGAGGCTGGTTTCAACATCGACATTGATGTTGATTGGAAGACGGGTTTCATTCTCGGCGGCAATGCGCAGAACTGTGGTACATGGATGGATAAGATGGGTGAGAGTACCAAGGCGGGCAATAAGGGCGTTCCTGGCACTCCCAGAGACGGCGCGCCTGTAGAGATCATCGGATTGTTGAAGAGTACTTTGCGTTGGGTCGATCATCTCGCCTCTAAGGACAAGTTCCCATTCAAGGGCGTGGAAGCAGAGGGTGAGCAATGGGACAGAGACTTGTACTTTTAGGACGCTGATTAAAGTCTTTATAATTAATCCTCATTATAGTTGACGGCAAAAAAAGACTCGTGACCTACAAGGAGTGGAACGACTTAATCCAAGCTTCCTTCGAGAAGCATTTCTATGTCCCTCTCGGTGAGTCGACCACCTCTGCTCACGATTGCCCGAATCATCTCATCCTATCTTCACAGAACCTGCCTCTGATGCCGAATACGCCGTCAACCCTGCGCTGATCAATCGCCGAGGCATCTACAAAGACGTCTATGGCACTCCGAAGGGTCGGGAATGGTCTGACTATCAGCTTCGATGTAATTTCCCGATCGCGATGATCGTCGCCCCGGAGATGTTCGATCCGAGGCATGCTCTAGGAGCTCTGAAGATTGCAGACGAAGTCCTCAAGGCGCCTTTAGGTATGAAGACACTCGACCCGAATGACGCCCAATACCGAGGCGACTACGATAACTCCAACGACTCGGGGGACGCTAGCGTGGCGAAAGGATGGAATTATCATCAGGCAAGTCGATTTGTCTTTGGGTTTTGGACTCAGTGGCTTGACGGCGCATTCTAATCCTAATCTTGACGTAACAGGGACCAGAATGGGGGTGGCCGCTGGGCTATTTCCTCCGAGCGTACCTGTTGTTTGATAAGATTGCTGGCAAGGTGCGTCCGGAGGGCTGAGTGGCAACCTTATCGTGTGCGTCCTAAAAACTCTTTCCTCGACAATACAGGACGTGGACGGTACACTGCATCATCTTCACACCGCTCTGATCCCTGCGCGTCGGTACATTCAGGAGGATGCTTGGGCCGGCATCCCCGAGCTCACAAACCAGAACGGCGCGTATTGCAACGATTCGTGTCGAACTCAGGCGTGGAGTTCGAGCACCATTTTAGACTTCCTAGATGACGTTCATAAAGTCCAGCCCAAATAGAGCTGGCCCCTACTCTTTGAAGACTTCCTGTGTCACCTTGCTAGATCCTGTATTGTGTTATGTTTTGTTAGCTTTATCTACGCTGTCGCAATGGATGTTATCACTGTGTTCATCGTGCAGGTGTACAGGGTGCGCTTGTTCCCTGGTGTCGATTGGACCAGACGGGGGTCGTGTCGATCAAACACTCCAGGCACCGCCGGAGAGCAGAAAGATCTCCACTCCCTCGATGCTCGGCGATCATACTCCTAAGTCCTAAAGTAACGGAACCGCACCGTTAGTTCGCCATCGTAACTTTGGCCTGGAACTTTTCAGCCTAATGACGATCGTTCAGGGTTCGCGCCGACAATCGTGATGCCACTCTCACCACACTCTCCCAAGCGACGATGAACATGTGTCACCCTTTGAGGAATCGAGAGACCCTCAGCGTCATAGCGGAGTTATGAATGTAGCAGTGGCTTCGAGGAAATACGTACTCCAGTCGGTCAACCGACGTGGCATGTCCATTGGTCTTGACAACTTCCGGTCATCCAACAAAGGCTGATCAGGGCGCACATTTGAAATCGATCCATCGGATCCCCGATCTTGTAGATTTCTTGGATCCTTTTAAAGTGCGTGTCCCTAAAATGCCTTGCTGAGTTTCCCCTTATTGACAAACTCTAAGCCAAACATGGATCCCGTACTTGATGAAGCTACTTGCGATTCAGCCCCTCTCTTTCCTTCTTTCCCTTCTCCCCTCACCACGTTGGCACCAACTGCCCTTACGAGCTCAGGGAGTGGCGTTTGCATCGGAGTCGAGCTCGTCGTTGGCAAGCTATCCAAAAGGGAGTCACCCGCGACACTCCATCTTAAGGCGGTCCAGATTGTAAGGCTAACAGAACAGCGGTATGTCTATTTCATCTATCTACATCATAGTACTGAATATTCATGTCAGACTCCTATAACCATAAGCAATGCCAAGAATTCCGGCGCGTATCAAACCGTACCAGAACTCTGCACGACAGCAACGTCACTTCAAGACAAAACGCGATCAATCATTGAAAGCCCTTGAGAAGGTACGTGCACTGGTGTATTCGATATCCCTCCACGGCATTTGACATAGCTTTCTTCGCTTCAGGCTGCTTACATTGGCCGTAGCCACTTTGCCATCCTATTCGTCAATGCTCGTGGCCAAGTCGAGTGCTATAGCACCAATCTACTTGCCCCCAAACTCGACGATTGGTTCAATCGGGACGTGATTGCGCAGGCGGAAGAACTTGTGAGGTCCCAACCCGACTGTGATCACTTCGGCGTCGAACGGCCAGCCCACGACGACTTGGAAGATCACCCACTACCTTCTCCAAGCGCTCTAAATACTCCTCTGAAAATCCGCCACGCTGCACTTCCTCCTAACCTTCCGGCTGAGGCGGTACCCTTCTGCTCGCAGGATGGTGTCTCCGACGCGTACTATCTGAACCTCTTCCATGAAAGAATGACCGGGGATATTGTCAAGAAGATTGGGAAGTGCTGGGCTGACATAGTTCTCTCCAGCAGACCTATCTTCAAGCGATTCGTTGGCGGACACGACATGAAGCCTGGTTGGTGGCCTCGGGATATCGCATACAAGGATCCATCCTCCCTTGGTAAACCTGATGGCGCCGCCTTACTCCTCGCGATGATCCGTTCTTGTCGCGTTCCGATGGAACAGCTCGCTAGCTTGACATTCGCATCCAGTGATGTACAGGCCGCTGAGAGCCACTCGCTCTCTGTGTTAAGGGAGCTCTTCGTCGTTGCTCGAGAAGATGAGATACTCAGGGCAAAAGGTGCGTGATCCTACCTCTTGGCCTTCAACCAAGCGACTGAGACATTCTGTCTTTTGTAGCCTATACTCGACGAGACCAGAGCGAAGTGAAACCTTCGGCGCCGTCGGGTGGACCCTCCTTACACGACCAATATCCGGCTTCCAGCGTCCTCTTTGGTAGCAGCAACAGTCAGACAGCCGAAGAGGCGGAAATGTGGAAGAGTTTGATTGACGATACCCAAATGGGATCGCTGACGCCTCCCACAGACTTTCCTCCTTATCCGACATTCACACAAGCCTTAGAAATTGGAGCCATTCAAAATCCGGATCCGGGTTCTACTTCACCTCCACCTAAACTTTCGATTTCCTTCGACTCGCCTTTCGCTCTTAGGAAGAAGGAAACAGGGAATCGCACCAATCTTGTTACGAAATCACCACGGGCAGCGCCCGAGGCTGCAGTCGTTAACGAGATCCTTCAACCTGTCGTCTCGGTTAACACGCACCCCACGCTTGTCTTCCCTACTGCCGAGTGGCCGATGCCTACGCTGCCTGCGTATGACATAAGTGTGATCCACACTCTGAGTGCCTCCCAAAGCATTCAAAGATCCCCTACGTCTCCAAAACGCGGGGCTCCTTCCAAACATCAACCCGCGGGACGTCCCAAGCCCAAAGAACTCCGCCTCGACAACCTACCCAGATTCAGTGCCAGCAGGCCACAGGTTTCGCCCACCATCATTCGCACTCCAAGGACTATCATGACGCCCGGCTGCGGTGATGCTCAGAACTTGACACCTTACTCGCAGACTCCGTCCAACGTCTACACTGGGCAGGTCTCGGATGGATATTTCGACGATACGCCTGGATCCTCGTGGTCGATTAGTCCAGAGAGATTGATGTTCTCTAGCCCACGCTACCCGGCCACGTTCGCATTCTCAGACGAGCTGTGTGCACCAGCGACGGATTCTGATGGACGCAACATGTCGGGATACTTTCCTCAACTCCCCAACAGCCTCCCAACCCAAGGTCTCCTGGCGCCTACCCGAAGTAGCTCAATGATCTCGCAATTTTCCAGTTCGTCAGCGACCATGTCCTCCGGAAGTAGCTTCTGCACAGGCGATGGCGATCCCACCTCGTCGTACATGCTTCAACCTCCCGCTGAGATCATAGAGCGACAGCCCGAACTTTGTAGTCACACGGACAACAAGAGAACTCCCGCGGCTGCCCCTCGCGATGACGCCGAACTTGAAGGTCGTTCTTGGATCATGATCTGAAGAACAGTAGCAGTTGTTTCAATTGAAATGTTGACCGATTTGCCTTTTGTATTCACCTTGAATGTGGGGTAACTCTTCCCTGCTGTCTCCTTATTGTGTATACCGAGCCAGTGGCGTCCCCGTATCGCCTCTCCTATTTGTTTACATGTCGGTCATCATGTGTTTCCATGCTTTGGGGCTGATGACATTCTCCTCTCCGGCTTCCAGGCTCTTTTGACTTTCGTCTCTACTCTGTTTTGCTTCACTTATCACTCTTCCTCTTCACCCCTCTGTCATGGTAGGGATGTTGAACTTTTCAACGAGTTGGCAGTGACCGTGTCCTGTTGACTAGTGCTTTATATGTAGATAGACTGTACAGATCAAATGAATGAAATGTGTACTGAGTATAACCATCTATATCCACATGCCACACTATGCTGCATAGCCTTCAAAGTGATCGACTTTCAGAATCCCAGAACCTCCTTCCCTCGCTTCTGACACAGATCTATGACCCAGTCGCCCACTGTAGAAACAAAAACCTGATAGTCCCAGTTCTTCTCTGAGAAGAAGATCCCAGTGTGCGCTTCCACCTCGGACGGGACGCCAGCGACCGGGACACGCGTCCAACGCGATCGGTCAACAGACTCGTGAGGGAGGATGATAAACCGCCTGGGAGGCTCGTGCGCCCTCCTCTGCTCTGGCGTCATCTTCAGTCGGTTTCTCAATGCCTCCTTTTCTGCCTTTTGACGAGCCTTCTCCTCCTTGGCTGCAGCTTTCGCGCGCGCCTTCTCATCAGCCTCGGCTGCCTTTTTCGCCGCCTTCTTGGCTTTCTCTGCATCTTTCTCGGCTTGCTTCGTCTCGTTCTCTTGGCCCTTTAGGAAGGACTTGACCGCCTGATCGTGTTGCTTCTGCTGTGTGGCGTCTAATGGCGGACGAGGTTCTGGGAAGAGTGGGATAGCTTTACTGATGGAGTCGCTTGTGGAAGCTTGTTCGATCTGTGTCTGATCAGGAATGGACGGCGGATCCGGCCATTTCTGGTCCTCTAAGGTGCCGGAGTGAATGTTCCTCGTGGATACAGACGCGATAGAAGATTGGCTGATCGGTGAGGATGTCTGCGAGATGGTGGATAGGGTATCACTCATGCTGGAGGTAGAGATGGTGAATGAGCGGATACCGGTAGAGTTTGGATCGTCCGAACAGAGCGGTGTGAATGGCTCCGGCTCCTCTGGCTCTGGGAAATGAATCGTGGCGATCCCTATGTGAGACGAGCTCGTGGAGACCAAAGCCGGGGGCGATTCGGGAGGCCCTGGACTAGATGGCAGACCCTTTTGCGAGTACGGCTGTGCCACGGGAAAAGCGACGTGTTCGACCTTCAAGGATCTGTCTTGATCTTTTGATTCTTCCCGTTTCGCCCCGGGGACAGTCTCGGTGTAGAAATTGACCCAATCACCGCCATCCCAGGCTTGCATCTTCTGGTAACGATTGCGCATCTGTTCAGGTTCTAGGAGCATGGATCCGTGTTCCCAATGCGATACGAGCCATTCCTTCGTGGCAGAAAAAGGAGCCTGGGAGTGTTTCTGAAAGAAGTGCACGCTAAAATCCGTGAATCAATTAGGCGGTCGTTATTGTGCGGATTAGGACGTATAGGAGGATACGAACGTTTGCTGCAAAGCCGTTGGTCCAGGTGTTAGATCCGGAAGATCCTCCACGCTGCTCGAACCGGTTGACAGGGCTGGATGTTGCCAAGGCAGAAGGGTAGGACTGGCAGAGTCTCCTCCGGCTTCGGATGTCTTGACTATACGGACCTTGCCGTTATCGTTCATGCTCTGTTCCGAGCCCGCTTTATTTTCGTTGGGCAGTAAGGAGGCAATTCCGGAGATAATGACATGTGGATGTACGCCTATCTCTCTTTAAGTTAGCCCATCCCTGTCAAAATTGTCTGGGCGATAAACTCGCCAAGATAGGGGACATCCATAGCGATGAATCCGATGACTTGGCTCTTCTCCTCCTTATTCCATTGAAGCGCCGCTTCTGCAACAACGAAGCCACCTAGTTTTGTCAAGGGATCTAGGAGTCAATCAAGTGAATAACACATGATTCGACGCTCCTATCGATGTACCTAATGAGTGACCGATCAGGATTATGAAACCCGGCTCCAATGTTCCCATCCAATCCATCAGCCTCTCTACTGCATACTGCAGTGGCTTTCTTGATTTGTATGTCGGGTATACATGACTCTCAAGAGATGGAATCCTTCCATCGAGCTTATGATGTAAGTCTGTTGGAAACCGTTGAAATGATGTATGATCGCCCCGAAACCCATGAACGAAGACTAGATGGAGAGGTGGGTAGATTCCAACACTAATAGGACGCGTTTATCCTGTCTCATGAGCAGCGTATGCCGACATAATCTTCCTACGCAATCACGACTCACCTTCTTCCTACGTTAAACGCCCTCGGACGTGGGGGAAGTGGTGGAGGTGACAGACAAGGGGGAAATGGTACCATGACTGATTAATATTTGTGGCTGTGCGCGGGAACTTGTGCAGGTTCTATATTGACGGTGACTACATGCACACAATAACATGCGGCGACTATTCGTCGTCGTCGTCGTCCACTTCCATAGCTAAACGACGAGGCTTCCTTCCTGTCGCAGGACGGACCGCCACCTCGTTCTCATCATCACTTCCAACCATTGCGTCTCCTGCCGCATCATCATTCGCTTCCTTGACATTCGCCTTGGCAACTGCGTCTTCGTCATCATCATCTTCGTCACTGGAGGTCTTCGTCGTCCGCTTCGTTTTCTTATCTCGTCGGCTCACTCGGTGCGCTTCCTCAATCGCTTCATCCGCTTCGTCAAGGACATCGCCTCGTTGGGCGCCCTCTTCTTCATCGTCGTCATCAACAACAAACTGAGATACAAGGGCATAAGATAGCTTGACAGTCAACGACATCCACTGAAAACGGCATACCTCGTCTGTCTCGTAGTCTCCTGGACCAGCTCGCTTACCAACCGTGGGGACCACTCTTCCAATTCTCCCACCGGAAAACGTGTCGTCCTCATCCGATGGATCCTCATCACTCCAATCCATGTCTCGGTTCCTCCGGCTGACTGTGCTCCGTGCAGCAGCCGGCCTACGCTTAGCTGGACTCTCTCCGGGAGCCGTCCGCCGCTTCTTTGAATTTTGAGCTTTCTTCGCGGCCTTCAACTGCTCTGCACGCTCCATTTCTGACTCCCTTGTTGGAGCGGGCGCCATCATTAGACGTGTCACCTTGGAATGTCTCTGACCGACGGCCTTTACGAGCTTCCTATGTGTTTCAGATTGCATACCGGTGGGTCGGAGGGTGAGTGTTCCTGTGATGGCTGCTTCGGCTTGAAGGAGTTCGGCTCGAACGTGTTGGGCGAAGAGGTATGTAAGACCTTGATTGCGACTGATGTTGTGTGCGGACTGGGTCTCCTGAGATGGGTTGTTTACTGCTGGCCTGGGTGCGGTCGTTGCTGGCACATCGATGTTGGAGGAGACGTCGAAGAGTTCTTTGCCTAGTTGGAGGCTCATGGAGCCGTCAGACCACTTGATGACACGGCTGTTGGATTGCTTCCTCTAAATCTCTGGTTGCGTTAGTCTATGCTTAAAATATTTGAACGCACAGACCTACCATTTCACCGTCAGGTCCTTTCACCCAGCGCCACCGGATGGTGTTTTCTACCTCAAGCTTAACGCTCATACTCTTCTCACGTGTACTAAGACCTTGAGACCCATCGTCCATATCCAGTCCAGCGCCTTGATACGTGTCCTGATCGAATGGGTGCGATTCTAATTTGATGAAGTTCGGCATCCGGAGGACCCAATACTACAGAAAGAAAGAAAAAGGTCAACATAGCAGCATAAACGCGCGGAAGATCGACGCTCACATTTCCATCTGATGCTGTTGGGAGCGGAAGATTCGGAATGTGCATCTGAGCTTCGGTTTTAACCTCCTCCTCAGCGGCTTCCTCGTCTTCCTCGTACTCCATGGCCTTTCGCTTTCGGCGCTCAGCGGCAGATATCCCATCAGCAGAACCTGGTATCGAAGGAGTAGGTGATGACTGCCTTCAAATGTACATGAGCACCCAACCGACAGACCCCGCCAGGATTGTATAATGGACTGACCTGGTTCCGGCTTTCTGACTGCCAGCATCGTCGTCGTCCCCAAACAAATCTCCCATATCCCCATCATCATGAACAATTGGTGTTTTATAGAGCTCCGCCCGTTCAAGAGTAGAGTCTGGCCCTTCCGGGTGCTCAACATGAATCCCAGGCGTCAAGTCTAGCTGTATGTCGGCATCCCCCATTGTGTTCTCGCCCATTCTGGTTGTAATAGTAGCAATGTCAAGGTCTGCAGGACCATCCATGTACTCGGCCATGGCAACAAGAGAATATGTCCGAGATCCTCCAATGAGAATTCGAATGATCTGTGGCGACGCGTAGAACCTAGATTGCTGTTGTGTGTTTGACGCGACATGGATCCGTCTGACACAACCGCTACCACCCTGACTCCGGCGGACTCGAAAGGAGTCAGCATTCATTATATATAGAGGGAGGAGCCTCGGCCTCGTACAAAACTAAACCCACTTCAACTCTTCTCCAATGGCTACACATCATTTTGCCGAACCGCTGCACATTTTCTCTATCCCACAGGCCGTACTTGCCAATCTTGTCGTCCGACCGTCACCACTTGCACCTCAACTAGCATCGTCAGCCTCAACAGATACTCCGGAGACGGCTTCATCTGCCCTGATTGGATCGTTTCCATCTAATTCAACGATATGCACGCTCTGCCTTGGCGTCAGCTTCGTTGATGTCTCAGAGCAACGAGCACACTTCCGGTCTGATTGGCACAGGTACAACGTTAAACTTCGACTGCGCGACGCAAAGTCTCAGCCTGCTAGCGAGGTCCAGTTCTCTGCTCTCATGGGCGGTAGGTCTCGTCATGTCGATCGGATGTCGCTCATTCCAAGCCTGGCTGCTGACACACCTATATATTTGTCCATATAGAATTGGAGGACTCGCTCTCGGGTTCAGCCTCATCAGAGGAAGAGGAGGCTTCCGAGGAAGACACAGTCTCTGCTTTACTTCACAAAACGCATATCAAGGGACGTTCGAGATCAGTATCGCCGTCGCTTGATAGAGGGCCACGTCCTCGATCACCCGTCCTCTGGTTGACATCTACTCAGATACCGGACACTCAATTCGGGATATACACAGTTGTTTTTCCGACAGGGACAGCTCCTTCGGCGTCTGTCGACGAGTTAAAGGCAATGCAAGACGGTGGTCAACGTGGAAAACAGTGGGCGGTCTTCATGACTGCAGGAGGACACTTTGCCGGTTCAGTCATCAGAGTATGCCATGCAGAAGAGGACTCTGATGATCAAAAGTCTGCTAGTGCAACAAAGAAGAAGTCGAGAGACCCGCAGAGGAACCTAGAGCTAGAGGTGATTAAGCATAAGACCTTCCACAGATACACAAGTGAGTTCCTTACATCGACAGCGAAAGTGGTAAGGCTACAACTCAATATTTTTTCGGAAAGCACGACGAAAGCAGGGAGGAAGCCAGTCATTGAATGATAACGCGAAAGGAAATGCAAAGAGTGCAGGAGCGCAGCTCCGTCGGTACGGTGAACAAGCCCTTCGAGATGTAGGTTAAAGTTCGAGGTCTTTCGCCAGGTATACTCTAAAATGGGCTCCTATAGGATATTCGTGGGCTACTCGTTAAGTGGAAAGAGGATATTGACGCATCGGAACGGGTTTTCATTCGTGCCAATACGACCAACCGAAGAATATTTATTGACTTTGACGAGAGCCCTATTCTCAAAGGCAAGTTTTTTTTTAAATTTTTTTATTTCAATGGTCTACGCTTTGTATTAATGGCCGGTTTTGTGCTCAGGCGATGAGAGGTTGCGAACGTTTCCATTCCCTACGCGGCGACCTGTATGTCTCGACTGGCTAATTCACAGTGGCAGTATGACTAAAGTGTGAACTCTTCAGACTCAATCTGAACTCATCCGTTGTGTTACGGAGCTCATCCGAGTGAAGGTGTCGCATTATACAGAGGAAGACCTAGCAGCGCAAGATCAAGCTCTTCTTGCCTCCCTTCCGAAACCAAAAGTCATGCCTACCCCTGCAGCATCAGATAAGAAGCCAACTCAGCTCGCCCCTCTGAAACTTACGAAAGAAGAACAGCATCAGCGGGATCTATGGTCGCGATTACTAGAGATGGTCCGGAAAGGTCGCCTAGATGCATTGAAGACCTTCTGGGACAAACAAGGCCTTCGTTTGATTGGAGGTGTTGATGGGCGGCTCCCAGAATGGTTGGAAGGCAAGGATAGTGGCGCTGGGGGGACGTTGCTGCAGGTCGCAGCTGCGGCTGGTCAAGACGAAGTCGTGCGATGGATATTGGAAGACCTCCACGCCGATCCGACGATCATTGCGCCACCATCTTTCTCTCGCGCCCGCAATGGAGATGGAGAGGCTTTTGAACGTCTACTCGAGGATTTGACAACACCGACTGGCAAGCAGACGGCTTACGACCTTTCTCCAAACTCTCAAACAAGGAATGTCTTTCGACGTTGTGCCTACACTTATCCCGACCGGTGGGACTGGCTTGGTGCGGCCGGGGTTCGCAGCATCCTAACCCCAGAAATGGAGGCTAAAGAGCGAAAGAAGGAAGAAAGCCGACGGAAACTACGAGAGAAGGCAAAGGAACGGGAAGCAGCTAACTCGCCGCAGATAATCGAGGAGCCAGAACCTGTTGCACCATCCCCCAGAGTGAAGGAGTCACCTAGCTCAAGATCGGGTTCACAAAAGCTCGGCGGACAAGGCAATGCAGAGAGCGGCATGGCTGGCTTGACACCGGAGATGAGGGCAAGGGTGGAACGCGAACGGCGAGCAAGAGCAGCAGAGGCCAGGCTGAATGGATTGAAATCTGGATGAATTGGACATACGTGATGAATACTGAACAGTTGTTTTCAATTTTAAGCGTGCGGTTGCTTTGAGTCTTGCTAAAGCAACTCCCCAAGTCGGGGAGGATCGAAAAGGTTTACAAGCTCGACATCAACCAAACAGTGTAGGGACAAAATTAGTGAAGTATCCAGATGGTTAGATGCAACTTGCTAGACTCGCAATCGTAGTGAGACTAGCCATATAATTGTAATCTTAGAGGTGTGATCCAAGTGAGATCCACCTCACATTTTCCCTGTATCTCCATTCCTCCGCCTGGTCTTTGCGCGGGTGGCGACGCAGGAGGTGTCATAATCATCATAGGTGTGGTATCTGGATCAAGCTGGGTGGGACTTCGCTGGGGAGCGAACCGGAGCCACTGGAGGACCATGTTGCGATTGCCACATGAGCTACCTACTCCCAACCTTTCGTGCCCTGCCTAGCAGCTACACTTGATATACGACACCCTTCTCGTCCGACTCACTAGATTTGGGACTTGAGGCTGATTCCATAGGTCGACGTCTGCTTTGACGCTCCTCCTCAAATATGATCGCAGGTGAACCTGTATGTCGCAGACAGTGGACATTTGTGCGTTCTCCACGTTTGCCATCTGATCCTGGGGCAGGTTCAGGGAAGGAGGAGGCCACGGATACACCTTCCTATGTGTAGCGGCCACGACAAATGACGGATCCAACTCCATGAGGAGCAGGTTGCAGGGTAGCAGCAAGGCTTGATACCTCAACGGAGCGCATATATTATTAGGTCGATTATCATTCTTGTCTCTACAGCGTTCAGGGCAGTTTGAAGCTTGCAACGGATCGCTGGCTCATTACATGACAGACCAGAGTACATTCACAATGAATAGTGCCATGGGTACTTACATTCCCCGAACGGCCAATCAATGACCTGGAAAGTGAGCCTAATTAAGAAGCAGAGATGTCCGTTGCGTGAGAGAAGGGGTCCTCCCGTCTTCCTTCACATTCAATCCTGGCCTGCGATCCTCTCATTCATTCACGCGTCGCGGCTCTATTCTCGTCATGGTATATCATAATCTGAAAGGTACTGCAAATCTTTTCTGCTGGAAAGACTTCAATCTGATCAGGTACGGTTAGCTCTGATCAAGGGGATTAGGGCTTGCAAGGTGCACCATTGACGCCTGGTGACACAATGCTGCTCCGCTAACGCGAGCTTAACAGACTCTGGCAGATGAACGAGCTCTCATACAAAATGAATCAGCTGCGATACG
Source organism: Tulasnella sp. 332 (assembly GCA_019632285.1). Lineage (NCBI taxonomy): Eukaryota > Fungi > Basidiomycota > Agaricomycetes > Cantharellales > Tulasnellaceae > Tulasnella > Tulasnella sp. 332. The sequence goes on from WSTV01000179.1 coordinate 36,217, forward strand.
GACGTCCTTCAAGGAGGAGGATACCTTCGCTCGACACAACAACATCGCGAAACTCCTCTACATCCATATGTTGGGCTACCCAGCTCACTTCGGCCAGATAGAATGCCTGAAGCTTGTGGCGAGCCCCCGTTTTTCAGATAAACGCCTAGGATACTTAGGCATTATGTTGTTGTTAGACGAGAACCAGGAGGTGCTAACCTTAGTTACGAACTCGTTGAAGAAGTGAGTGTTGTGTGAATTTTAACTCATATAGGCAGCGACTTACAACGAGACATGTAGTGATATGAATCATTCAAACATGTATGCAGTTGGACTTGCTCTCTGCACCTTCGCCAACATCTCGTCTGAGGAGATGTCGAGGGACTTGTCGCATGAGATAGAAAAACTATTGGGATCTAGCAATACGTACATAAGGAAGAAGGTGAGTGGCTTCCTGTGATATTAGTAGGGAAATGTATCTAACGCGGATACTACTTTTAGGCGGCACTGTGCGCCTTGCGGGTCGTTAGACGGGTGCCTGATCTCCTGGAGAACTACATCGCGAAAGCAAAGGCTCTTTTATCCGACAGGAATCATGGTGTGCTGTTGACAGGAATCACTCTAATCACGGAGATGTGCCAAATAGACGAAAGCTGCTTGGAGGAGTATCGCAAGGTAAGCACAGCTTTGATTTCTGGCCATAACTTGTCCACTGAGTGGATCCCTAGGCAGTACCCTTGCTTGTTCGGAACTTAAAGTCGCTTGTAACGACGGGCTACAGTCCAGAGCATGATGTGTCTGGGATCACCGATCCATTCCTTCAGATAAAGATTCTGCGGCTGCTACAATTACTTGGCACCAAGGACGAGCAAGCGAGCGAGACGATGAACGACATCCTGGCGCAGGTAGGAGGTGGCACCCTCTAACTTGACATCCTGAATAAGCTCACATCTATTGTCAGGTCGCTACCAACACAGATTCGTCTAAGAACGTCGGGAACGCAATCTTGTACGAGACTGTGTTGACTGTGTTACACATCGAAGCGGACAGCGGACTCCGTGTAATGGCCATCAACATTCTTGGGAAGTTTTTGAGTAACCGTGATAACAACATCAGGTATACTTGATTCAGATCGTTTTGAATCGCTTAGCTCTAAACCTCAACATTTGAACCGCAGATACGTCGCGTTACACACCCTCAACAAGGTTGTTGGGATAGATACCAATGCCGTGCAGCGACATCGTAACATAATTCTCGATTGCCTGCGTGACGGCGACATTTCCATCCGTCGGCGAGCATTAGAGCTCTCATATGCCCTCGTTAATGAGGGTAACGTTCGCGTGTTGACGAGGGAGCTTCTCGCATTCTTGGAGGTTGCGGATAATGAGTTCAAGCTGGGACTCACGACCCAGATTTGTCTGGCGGCTGAACGGTTCGCGCCGAACAAGCGGTGGCATATCGACACTGTCCTCCGAGTTTTGAAACTGGTGCGTTCAGCCTCTTGCTCCTGTGACCTGTTCTCTGGGTACCGATTAGGGCTGGTTGATAGGCGGGTAACTATGTTCGAGAAGAAGCCCTTGCCGGGTTCATCCGTTTGGTGGCGCATACCCCGGAACTGCAGCCATACACCACCTCCAAACTCTACTCTGCACTGCATGCCGATATCTCTCAGGAATCGTTGACGTTGGCGGCAGTCTGGTTGATTGGAGAGTATGGCGAGGCATTAATCGAGACCGGCCTAGTAGAAGAGGAGGTAGCAAAGCCGGTGAGCACTTTACATGTTTACCTATACAAGTACCATTCTATATGACATATTTCTACCGTCCAGGTCACCGACATCGATTTGGTGGATATTATGGAAGCAGTTCTAAACTCACCATATATCAACACCTTATCCCGTCAATTCGTGCTCACCGCAATTACCAAGATATCTTCGCGGCCGACGACGTCCAACCCGCAGAGGGACCGGATATGTGAGATTTTGGAGGGTTATTCCACGAACCCAGCGCTTGAGATTCAACAGCGAGCAGTAGAGTTCATCAATCTGTACAGCCAGACGGAAATACGCGCAGGCGTCCTAGAGCAGATGCCGGCGCCTGAGTTGAAAGCTACCGTCATGGGAACAGGTCAGTGGCGTTGTTTTGTTCACCCTGCTGAAACCGCCGTTCCTGACACTCCTTCACCAGTTAGCGAGAACCGGACTGTTGGTTCAACTCGGACGGACCAGGATGTAAGCTCGATCCAATCTATAAGATTCTCTCGCTATGTAAGCTGATTGGTTAATTTTAGCAATCCCTCCTCGACTTCGACAGCGAAACTCAGCCAACTGCCGGTGGCACAGCTTCTACGCATCCGGCAACCGCCCCTCAAAACACCCAAGACTTACTTGCCGATATCTTTGGTAGCTCTTCAGAAACTGCCGCTTCTCCAACACCGCAAACCCAAGCCAGCTCAAAATCATCGGTGAACGACATCCTAGGTCTGTTTGGATCCACATCAACACCTCCGAATGTCACGCAATCTCAGTCGCAACAGACACAACCCACCCTGTTCTCGACCTCGCCAACGACGATCTCTAATCCAATGATGTTGCTGGGTCAAACCGCTGCCACAACACCACAAACTGCAGTAGAAGCTAGACCAGCTGCTCAATCTTACATGGCTTTCGACAAAAATGGCCTTCGGATAGTCTTGACGCCACAAGTCTCTGCCTCCAGGCCTGGCATCGTGAATATCATGGCGCGGTTCCAGGTTTCGGGGTCGGACACAGCCACAAATGTGAACTTCCAGGCAGCCGTGCCGAGAGTGAGCAATATGCCCAGGTCTAGTGGCTTTCGCGTGAGACTAATTGTGTCTACTACTTCAGACGCAACAGCTGCAGATGCTTCCCATGTCCAATCAGACGGTAGGGCCAGGGGCTACCGAAACACAACAGCTGCGCGTGACCGCTCCACCAGGGGTAAGTTATATGTCACTCTTTGAAATGACCTTGATTGATTTCTTGGTCCCCTCAATCTCCAGTCCCAAGTACGTTTGCGGTTACGGGTGGCATTCACAGTTGGAGGTCAACCAATTCAAGAGCAGGTTGATTTTTCCGGCTTCCCCCCAAATCTTACAACTGGCGGACAGTAGTATTAGACGTAGTGATGATTATGATTCATCCATGCAGTACATTTGATATCCAGGGTGTTGTTTTGAGCAATGTGGTGCCGCGCACGTGGACCTTATCAGGGTCTTCATGCCATCAGCCAATATCCCGACCCCACCTCCCATCCCAGCCAAGGAACAACGCTGCATCTCAGTACTGCCAAATCTCAGATTGTTGATCCAAGCTCCTCTACCGTATTTCGGTGTATCATCCAGCCGTCGTAGTCTGTTTGTAAATCGGACGCCTGCCGCAGTTGTGGGACATATCAGCTCTCCCCAACTAATGTAACATTTCTGGGCAGCCCGCCGAGCTCCATATGAAAGTACTTGGGTATATCCATTTCTTTTGTTTATCTTTAAGGTTATCCCGGTCCAAGTTCATACCTTCCCCATCCTCGCTGCGACCGCTCAAGATCATTGTACCATGCCTGACACCAGCAAGACACGCAGCAAAAGGCCGTCCAAGACGAAGAGGATTGGGTCCTGGGAGATAGGTAGGACGATTGGGAAGGGAAGTTCAGGTATGTCTCGTTGGAGCCCGTGGTCTCAGGTGGCCCGTCTTTGACGCCTCATCTCGTTGGACACACCAGGACACGTCCGCCTCGCTCGACATATCACGACTCAAAAGTATGCCGCCGTTAAAATTGTATCAAAACATGCACTCGTCTCGTCTCGTCTCTCTATGTCGAAAGCAGGGGAAGAAGAGGACAAGATCCTGCTCGCCATTGAGCGCGAGATCGTCATCATGAAGCTCATCGACCATCCGAACGTCCTTAGTCTCTTTGACGTGTGGGAGACTAAGAGTGAACTGTACGCTCAACTCTTATTTTATTGACGTTTTTCTTCTTAACCTTTCTCTCGTCAGGTATCTCGTGATGGAGTACGTTGAAGGCGGAGAGCTTTTCGATTACCTCGTCCTGAAAGGTCGCCTTCCAACATCCGAAGCACTCCACTACTTTCAACAAATCATCCACGCGGTCGACTACTGCCATCGATTCAACATTGCCCATCGTGATCTGAAACCGGAGAACCTCCTTCTCGACAAGGACAAAAATATTAAGGTCGCGGATTTCGGAATGGCCGCGTGGGAGGGAGGCGACGCGATGCTCAACACTAGCTGCGGCAGCCCACATTATGCCAGCCCTGAGGTAGTTGCCGGCGAGGCCTATCATGGATCCATTTCCGATATTTGGTCGTGCGGTGTCATCCTCTACGCACTTATGGCTGGGCGTCTGCCCTTTGACGACGACAATGTTCGAGTCTTGCTCGATAAAGTCAGAGATGGGAGGTTCGCAATGCCGACAGATATCGATCCATCAGCGAAAGATCTTCTGAGGCGGATGTTGGAGAAGGATGTCAGGAAGCGTATCACCGTGAGTTGTTGTTGTTGTTGTTGCTGTTTTTTCTGCCTTCTTCGTAGTTCTTCGAACTTATCACTTTTCTTGCCTCTCAGATGGCAGAGATCTTAAAGCATCCATTCTATTTATCACGTCCTCATCGCCCAATGAAAGGCGCCGATGCACCCCTTCCTAGCTTGGAGGAGGTCGAGCGGCCTGTCAAGTCTGAGAACGAAATTGATCCGGATATCTTCCGTAACCTCCAGACCTTATGGCATGGCGCTCCAGAGGCGGAGATCATTCAAAATCTTATCAATCAAGAGTGAACATCCTCCCGCTCCAAGCCCTTGTAATGCTCGCTGACCGATTACTTGTCGCTTCAGAAAAACATGGGAGAAGGCGGTTTATCATCTTCTCCTTAAGTATCGCGCTAAACAGCTCGAGACTTACAATATGGACGACGACACACCTCCCGAACCGAAGAAGCGAACTCTAAAACGGAACCCGGCTCCTCCACTCGAGCAAGCGCAGGTACCTATTCTTGCACCAACGAAAGCTCTACCGCAACCGCCAGCCAGAGACGTGCAGTCTCCGCGTAGTCTTCCACTACCTCCTCCAACACCCAAAGAGGACGAGGCTCCCCCTCGACCCAGGGCGCCAACCCCGGAGAGCTCAGCTCTGCGGCCCTCCGTTCAGAGCGTTTCGCCGGAACCTCTCCTGGATTCTAGCAAGCAGACGGCCGTGCTCCTATCCAAAGCCTCACCTCGGGAGCCTCAATCGGCACCAATTCCGCCAAAGCACGCAAGCCTTCCCATCACTGTACCCGAGATCACTCTGCAGGGCGCCAGTCCCATGCGACCAAGTCCAGATCGACGCGTTTCGGCTATCTCGGCCCGCTCCGTCGATTCCAATGGCACTACTTCGACCCACTCGCCTCTTCCACCGTTGCCCCCTCTACAAGTCCCGCAGGTGCAGGACGAGTCTGTGCAGGAGTTCTTTAAGCAGATTGCGGACCAGCTCACCGCAATGCAGATGAGACAGTCGATGATAGCGCAAGGGAACACCGTATCCGGCAACTCGCCTGACCTTCAGGCTCTTGCTCTGGCGGCCCTCGCCTACGCCACTAATCCAGATGGCCAAGCGGCCACCTTTCGCTCAACCATTAGTACAGCCCCTCCACCGCCGACGCCACTCGACGGGGCATTCAACTTCATCGAGGGCGATAGCCGATACGAGGATGCGCCGGAGGAGTACGAAGCAACTAGGAGTCAGAGGAGCTCGACTCACGGCTATGGTTACCCCGCTGTTGGACACAGCGGCCGGAACAGTATGGATGCACCGAATGCTGCATATGGTTTGGGAATCACGAACTACCAAGACCTCCAGTCAAGTCGTAACGCACCTCGACCACCCTTCCGGAATAACGGTGGCTATCTCCCAGGACCGTCACCCGCGTCATCTCGACGCGGCGCCCCTCCGGTGGGTCCTGGCCCCCATTCTCGTATGAGGACGTTCTCTAATAACTCGGATGGGATGTCCGATAAGGAGAACGAGCCTCGTGGTAGGAGGGGATCAGCGTATGGGCCTCCAGTGGATGTGCAGTATCGGGGCGTCGCGGACAATGGAGGGCGCGTGGGGCGCCCAAGAGCTAACTCGCACAATATGTCACGGGCGACCGACGACATGCTTCAGCCGAGATCGTCCATTCGGTCTGATGGCGCTTCTCGTCGAACCCCGATGGGAGAAAAGCATGTGCAGATTGTTCTGCCATCAGAGGATAGCATCTGGACGGCAAATAAAATGAAGCGACGGAGTGTTCAAGGTAAGTGAACAACTGGGATGCAGGATCCCTGTTGATTGCTGCTGATATTGTATGAATTTTTCTCTGCTTAGTCGACGAGTCCCCTTACATGTCTGATCCAACGTCAACGTCAACTCGGACGACGTCGACTCATCTCTCTATCTTCCCGTCTGTTCCTCAGACAATGGCACAGAACTCTAAGCGCTCGTGGTTTACAAACCTATTCGCTTTTAAGCCCGCGCAGTACAGCCTGCTGTCTGTTTACGATTCCCGGATCACGAGGGACGAGTGCAAGAGCCTTTTGAGGACGATCGGCGTCGCTGTGGTTGTTCAGAACTCAGAGTCTGCGGGAGGTGGAGTGTTGAAGTGCAAGCTGGACGAAGTCAGAGGTACGTAAATGCATCGTCGCCTTAGATTCAAGACCCTAAAAATTGTTTGCATGTACAGATCCAGCGGGTGTGATGGCTGTTGTAAAGGCTGTCCGATTCCGTGTCGAGTTCCATCAGACGAGCTCGTCCCATATGGCTGCAGGATACATCACTTCGCTGACTCTGGTTCAAGAGAAGGGCGCATTGTCGTCGTTCAAGCTCCTGTTCAACCGCCTCCGCCGTGAATGGGAACTCGATGTGCCTGGTGGTTTGCACAGTCATAGTCAGAGAAGCAGTTATCATTCCGGTCAGGCGAACACGTTGAGGTTGGTACCTACGCCCACAGGGGGGAGTGGGAGCTCAGCTGGCTACGCGTCGGCGTCGGCTTATGCACCGTCTGTCCGAAGTAGCGCGGGCGCTCCAAGTCCCGCGTTGAGCGCTGGAGGGGGATTCATTGAACCTGGCTATCTTTCGTCAGTTTGTTTTTTTTTTCCTCATCTCGGGCTTGCGTTGCTGGTACTAATTTTACCATTGCCTTCTTCACTAGACCGATCTTCTGATCATGCCTCCTTGTACGATACAGCGCTAACCTATATGCCGTCCTATTTTCTCTTCTGCAATACCCTTCTTGCCTAATGTAGCCAAGTGCACATGTATGCTTGTAGTAATGTATATCCTTTCGATCTGCGCTGCAGTATCGCGTGTACAGAGAACTGATCTTTAAACCACCTAAATGCATATCTCATTGTCTTTCAACTTCCATGCTATCCTCCGAAGACACAGATTGTTTCGCCTTCTTGTCCCCATATTTCTTCGCCTTGGCCTCGATTTCAATTTCCCGTTGGCCGCGGGACACGACCAGGGCTTTTTCCGGATCTGTACTCGAAACTCGGATGAAGCGACAAAGATGCAGATATGCCGGATCACCATCGTCCCACTCTCGTAGGAGCGAAACTGTAAGGGGATCCGTAAGATCGAGGATCTCTGGTGAGGCCGGGGTGCAAGGTTTCAGTCGTCTTGTCGGGGTTCAAGACTTATAGAGCACTCACCGATCCCCGTTCTATACTCCTCTTTCTCAGCTTCCTTTAGCCCGTGGATCTTCTCAGCTTTCATGCTCCTTGGTTGACCTTTTCGTCGATTTGCTTCCTCCTCAGCAAGGATGGCATCATGCCGACGAAGCCAGATGTCACGAATGATTTCGTGGACTTCAGGAAGTGATATGTTTGGGACGTCTGGAGGGACTGCGTTGCAGAAGAATACATGTCGATCACCTGTTGTCCGGATGTAAGTGAATTGGGCTCTAGCAGGAGGGAAGTGACTTACTGCTTTCCAGTCGCGCTTTACTTCGCTTCAACTTGGAGACGGATAGCTTGGTCGTCCTTAGTTGTGCCCGTTCTAATTGCCCGGCTTTCCTTGACATTGGGTGGAAAATCTTCTCCTTCTTAGCTGTGGAATGCGACATAGGCTTGCCAGCATTGCTGTTTCCAAAACTGGATAAGCAAGATACATACGTCGGGTCACGAGCTTAATACTCACGCTCTGGCACGTTTAGGCGTACTCGCCTTTGAAGTTGTTCCGACCATCGTAAAGGGCTTGTGGACTGAATTGAGGAGAAGAAATTGTAAGGGCCCAGTCGACAGAACATGCGACAATACAAACAGAAACCAGCAAAGCCCGGTGATTCTTGAACTGACCAGAGCTCCTCTGATTCTTCCTGGACAGCATCTTGGTGCCGCCAGCTTTTTTGCTACATAGCATTTCTTTCTATCTAATCTACCGCTTCTGAGGGCTCTGGCGGAAACTTCATCTACTTCATGTCGTCAGCTGACGTTGCACGATCTCACCGCACCAATGGGTCCAGCTCTTCCTCCACGAATTCCAGAGCTGGTAGCAGCGCCAGAACATCTACAGCAGTAAGCAATGTCGCTAGTCCAAGGTGTTTCAACCTCCTAACGGTATCACTTTTAGCGGTCTCACCCGCAAGTAGAGTCGGCTGTTACCAGATTGCTTGTGGCTATCAAGCAACTTCTCGAATCCCTGACCAATTGGAGCATCGGCAAGATGACCGACGCACAAGTCAGCGATGTGTACGTTCAACTAGGGAACGACTTCAATACCTGTGTCACCGCGTTCGGAGCATATGATATTGATATGAGGTATGTTGGATGCCAAGGCAGAGCAAGTTATACCCTTTGCTGATAGAACCTCCACGCAGGGATTTACTGACAGTCCCTATGGCACTACGCACTGTTCTCGAAACGGCACTTGGCGAGGAAGCAACTCCAGCCAACCTCGATTTATTCCTCCCTGAAGTCCGGCAGATCATCACGGATCTACTTCAGGGGCTGAGGGGCAAACAGAGCATATTTCGCCAAAAGGTCGCAGATCGTGCCCAACGGCGTCAAGACCGTCAAGCATCTGAAGGGCCACGGAGTTCGCGCTCTGGATCCCAACCAACACGTCCGCTGCCAACTCCGTCAGTACCAGAGGATGAGTTGAGAGAACGTACATCGCCACCGCCACCTCCTACTCTTCCGCCTACTACTCTTCCGCCTATGCCATCGCAGCCAGTAGCCTCTGCAATACCCGAACGTGTGACGGGAGGAAGGAGGAAGTATTCACATCCGGCGCGGTCATCTGGTTATTCGGACTCTGGGCAATCGGATGGGGAGGGTAGTGGCAGCAGACCACGCCGCGCATCTACCAACCGTCGTCTGGCGTCGTCTAGCTCCGTTGGCGGCGATGATGGAGAAGCGCTGGCGGACCTTGCTGCTACCGCAAACGCGGCGGAAGAGAGGATAGCCGCTGAGCGGGCAAGGAGACTCCCTCTTCCACCTAGCACGACGCCAACTCCTGCTGCAGTGGAGAAAGAAGATCCGTTGCAGCCTCCATTGACAGAATCCGCGCGATCCAGCATCACTATAATCCATCCTAGTGAAAAGACTCCGCCTCGAAAGTCACAAGCGTCACCAGCATTATCTCCAGAGGTTAAACGCTACTCTCTCGTCGACAATCCTATCTCTCCCCACGCCACCAATCCTCCCCTTTTCTCCAATATATCGACCTCAGGACCCGTCCTAAACATCGACTCGGCCTCCCCGTCTCCGCCGTCCACTGGTGGCTCTGGCTTCTTGAATGGATCATCCGACAACCTGGGTCTCAACCCGACGAACGCTCCAGCCGTAGCAAAAGAGATCGCCGAACTAGAGCAGACGGACATTCTCCAGCGCAAGGCGTCCAAGCGATTCTCCACATACACCTTCTCGAAGATGGCCGGTGGTGCTGGGATACCTACCATCCCGTCGTTGCCGAACGGGACAGCGGGTTCGAGCAACAAGCCGGGATTCAACAAGAGTGTAAACCGGAAGTCCATAATAGCTCCATCCGCGTCTGTCGCAAATCTCACGCCGAAGGACTTAGAGACGCTGGCGGAGGCCGATGAACCGTCTTCGCCGCAAAAATCTCCGTTGAACACCGGGATGGGGATGGCTCGATCAAAGAGCGCAGACGAGGGGCGTTCAACTAGTCCTGCACAGCCAGAACCCACCGTTGGAGAAGGTAGCGGGAAAGGCCACTCTCGTGGGATGTCAGGTCGCATCAGAAGAGAAGTTTCTCCAGCATTCAAGGCGGCGCCAGAAGGAGAGGGGAAACGTGCAGTGGTCACTTCCACTACCAATGGCAAGGGGGAAACGTCTTATTCTGACCAGCCAGAAACAGAAGAACCCTTAGGGACCCCTGGGTATATGGCGGTTTATCTACAGGTGGGCCGGAGCGTGAAAAAAGTTATGATCGAAAGGGGCAGTAGTATGTCTTTTGCCTCGTTGCGAGTACTCTTCGTGGATAAGTTCTCGTACAGCCCTGGACAGGACAACTTCCCTGCGATCTACATCAGGGCTCCGATGGGCGATATCCAGTACGAGCTCGAGGACATCAACGAGATCAAGGATGGTTGTCTTCTGTCTCTGAACATCGAGCGTACGTGCTTGCCTCCATATCATTTAGATTTCACAGAAACTCAGCCACCCATCCCTTGCAGCTCTTGACCAGGTCAAACAACATATTGACATGCAGATGGCAAGCCTCAGCAATGACATCAAAGATCTCAAGGCAGCTGTCAACTCGCAGAGGCGGATGTCCGCTACCCCCATGCCTATCTCCATACCTCCAAGCACGAACGCCACTCCCCAACAAGCCCGCCCTACAGACCAACAGTTTCAGGGTCTCGCGCGGCGTCTCTCTAGGATCAATCGTGGGGTGGACGAGCCCCCTATGTCAAATGGTCGCTACCCCGCCGCCACGTTCGGCGTGCCAAAGATGCAGCCCCTCATCGAGCAGTCGACCGGGGGAACTTTTCAAAGCCTGTATCAAGCCCAGACCCCGACCGGCGGATCGTTCCAATCGCTCGTTCCGCACTCCACCGGCGGTTCCTCCTTCACGTTTGTCTCTGAGGGTGGCGTGACGAGCAGGATAGCCCATGACCTGAAGTCACAGTTCGATGAAGTACAGAACCTCCGACGTGACTTGGGTATCATGCGGCAGGTGTACACCGACTTCATGGGTCAGGCTAAGACCGCCATTGGGACGTTCCGCTCCCAGACCGAGACTGTTCAAGGCCTTGCAAACTCAAAGATCGGCGGCTCGCGCGCGTACATTGATACTGGAAAGGCCAAATTAGATACGCGAAGTCAGAATGTATTGACCAAGATCGAGGAGTTACAGGATTTGGTAGAAGGGCTTAGGGACGATGTCTTGAAGCGGCATATCTCGCCCAAGGCCAACGTGATGAAGTCGCTCAAGGCCGATATACAAGCCAGTCAAAAGGAACTAGACAACTTGACGGAGCATATCTCAACGGTGAAACCAATCTGGAAGAAGACTTGGGAAGAAGAGCTTCAGAACATTGTCGAAGAGCAGCAATTCCTGGCGCATGAGGAAGAGCTTATCAGCGATCTGATCGAGGATCACAAGGCGCTCATGGAGGTCTTTGGACACGTCGAGAAGGTCATCACAATTCGAAACAATACGATGCCTTCTAGTGGCAGTGGTCGTGGTGGGCGTGTCATGCGTACAGGACGCCAATTTCGGCCCCCACCACCAGAAGCAGGACATGACGGTTTAAGCACCGTCATGCTTGAGATCCGTGGCGCGGCGATCGATCCCACCCGTAGGCTCAAGGCCATTGAAGCGAACCAGAAGGCCCGAGAAAAGGAGCGGATGGCCCGGTCCGATGAGTTCACGGAGGAACTTGGCGAGTTTGTCAACCAGAAAAAGTTGAAGATGACTGGAGGGATCGAAGAGACTGAGCGTCTGAGACAGCTAAGGAGCGATCATACGCTGAAGAACATGTTCTCTCCGGCGGCTGGGGGAGTTGCTGGCGGTATCATGATTGGTTCCGACAGTGGAGGTGGTGGATTCGGAGGTGGCTTTGGTGATGGTGGCTCGATGGGCATGAACGGCCTGACCTTTGCACAGGCGCCCTCTATCCCAGATGACGACCCGTTTGGGGGTGGAGGCGGATTTGGTATGGGCGGCTTCTCATTCGCAAAGGCGCCCGCCGCACCCGACTCTCCTTGAGGTTCCCTAGGTGTCCGCAGAAGGACTAGTGACCAATTTGCAACCTTATACTACATAACTGATATCCCTGTGCATGTCTTTGCTGTACCCGCTTTATTCTCTGGTTTTAATCCTATGTCCATATCGTTTTACATTCTGTTCTACCACAATCCAATGTTGTCCTCCACCAAACTGATGCATCGATCAAAAAAGTCGCCCTTCCGCTTCCCATCGATTTAGAGGCTTGATTTCATCCACTAGTTTTTTGTTCTCTGGATTATCTTGTAACAAATTGCGAAGGGTGAATAGTGCATGTTCTCGCAGATCTATTCCATCAAGTTAGCTTCATGTCGTTTCGGCACTTGTCACACCTACATGGATTCCTCTCATCGATGACACACATGTTCATGATCAATGGGATGCCACCATCCTCTCGAATCGAGTCCTGCGTCGCGCGGTCTTTATGGCAGAGAATGCCAAGCAGTCTGACAAGGTCACGCTTAATATATTCGAAGCCCACAGGGGTTGTGTCCTCGAGAGGCGCGGTACCCATGAGAGGGTTGAAGCTAGAGGCATATTGTGCTCTTCCGAGAACGATGCGAGGGAGGAGGATGTCTAGACGATGTAGTAGATCTGAAAGTGGGGCATTCATTGATACAGGTAGTGTTAAAAGTCCGAGCTTGCGCACCAATACATTCGTCAGCAACGGTCATCTCGTTTTGTGAACGGGCCGCCTTTACGACAGCCAAATTATGGTTCGTTGTTTGTTCAGATAGGATGAGGGATATAAGGCATTGAGATATCAAGACCAGAGCCTTGGTCAAACCTGGGAGCCTGGGGTCCACGGCCAGTCGGCTTTCAGTGGAAAGCCGTGACCCATCAACTCCCCCTAAAGCAGCTCGGGCCGTATCTGAGAGACTCAGGTGAATTTTCACTAATAGTGGTATCAGGTCAATACCAGTGGCTTCGGTTGTTGATAAGCCTGATTGGAGGTACGAGTCTACTAGCTTCAGTAGAATAGTCTGATGTGGCGTGATAGGTTCTTCTGAGCTGATGATTGATTAGATAAGGGGAGGTGTGAAACACGATTTAATGACTAACTTTGTTAGAGAGTGCCACAGTGGCGGGAAGGTTCGTGTCTCAAAGATATTCTGAAAAATATGGAAGCTGCCAAATGTGACGGAATGAAGTCAGTTGCGGGTCAGGGAATGGGTAACGCTCCGGGATGCTGACATGACTGAGAAAGTACCATCATCACAATCATCGCCTTCGCATTGCTCCACTTGATTATTTGCCCGATCGAGCATTGCCCGGCACAGAGCGATCCCACTAGGCCGAGTCACCAATAGGAGCCTATGATCGACATGACTCAGCATGGACTTAGATAATCTGATCAATGACTGACGTGTTTTGGGGCTTGTTCTGAACACAGTTCAAGATCAGGACAGTTGTTGCAATAACTGCGCGTGGGTCAGGCGACGCTAATGACCGCCTGCAAATGATGCCATCAACTTCATGCGGACTGTGGGGAATATAGGGGTGCGACACAAGCCTTACAATAGGATGTTCTCTTCCTCTTTCAAATCCATATATTGTGGCCACAGCGCACATCGAGTTTCCTCGTTGTTGGTTGCGATGTTCGAGAGGGTTTGGATGAGGGTGGTAGTGACAAGATTCCCTTTCGGACAAGCGTGAGTTTCAATCCATCACGATAGATTCAAGGGCAGTCATAGTCACATTCAGAATTCTGCATCATAAAGAAAGACGTTGTCTTTTTAATGATGCCTCGTATAGTTGGTTCAAACACTCTTCAATCAGGATCCCTCAGCTTGTATGATCTTCCACTCAATTACGGACTTGTGTCACTCACAACGCGTTCTTCTGGTTTTGGTTCACTCCCGCCACCAGGTTCCTGGTGAATCGCGCAAGATAGAGACAGGCCTGGCGGACATGAACCGTCTGATCGTCTTGGTACACTGCCGTTGAAGCAGCTTCCCAGAATGCCGTCAGGTCTGACCACAGTAGTTTTTGACATCCAAAGCTTTCTCTGTGACAGTCTTTTTTTGAGATCCCAAGATGAGATGGGGTGGCCAGGTAGGGTACCTTGCATCAACCGACTGTGCGACTTGCTTCGCAGCACCCGTTAAAATTTCAGTCAGTTGGATCCACCAGGCATTGGATATGCCGGACTTTTTGTTGTAAGGTTCGATCAGAAGGTGTAATTCCGCGGACGCCGCGTCTGCGTTCATCAGTGAATCGTCGGGTATGGGAGTGGGTCCAGGACTTCTGGTTGGTGCTCCGCGCTTATCTCCGAGTCTGGCCAAAACATGCAGATGACCACGACCACGACGGTTTCTGTGCCTTCTCACCTTCATAGCTCTCTAGCGGCGCTCCTTGAGCGTGACATATTGTCTGAGCCGTTATCTTCGAGTCTTCAAACATATATCAAGCCCTCTCTAGACGCGTCGGCGACCGAAATCCCCTATGATACATTGCGCCAAATTTCGCAGTGGGCGCTATCAGAGCTGGGGAAGACCTCACTCAAAAAGAATAACTTGGGTGCGTGCAGTGACTGACAGGACGAAAGATCTTGCCATTGTTAGCTGGCCAATGTTGTCTAACCCTGTCCAAACCCTGTGGTTGTACTACAGATCTTGCTGACTATAGCATGATTGCGATGCTTTCCGGAACACTCTCATCTCCATCTGCTAAACTGGCCCCTTACAAACGGCCATTGACTGCAGAAGAGGCCGCCATGGTCAGATCAAAGGAGCGCAAGGCCATCTCCGCGGTCTTAAACGGATTTTTGAGCACCGTCGCTGTCGGTGTGGCCATGTGGTGGTTGGGAGGCAGCATATCGATGCGAACAGATTATGTGAGCGTATCCTTATACGTATTCTAATGTTTGAAACGAGGATCCTAAAGCGAGCAATCGTATTTCTAACCGACTGCTTATGCAGAAAGCGTTCCTTTCTGTCCTCTCAGCTATCGTGGTAGCAGCCACAGAAGCCATATTATACTGGATATGGCAGTGGAGATATAAGAAAGCCCTCAATTCGCAGTCGAAACGCGTGATGGCTCAGAGGAAGAAAATCGATATCGTTGGTCAGGACGGGATTCAAGACGAAGCGCCGCAAGAGGCCGTGGGGGTGATTACGACGGCACTTGAGTCCGGGACTGAAAGTGGTGCAAGGAAAAGGCGAGGCCCTGGAGCCACAGAAACATCAGCATAGCTCGTACTAGGCAAGTGAGAATCTCATATTAGCTGGCCCAAAGTTCAAAGCTCAATCGAAACCAAGTTGTAGCATGGTCCCCGAACCCTAACGTTAGTTAGGACAGGGTTTTGTCAGAGTTTTATGGTTGATGTTCCTGTTAACCCTCAGGTACCCGGAATTTGATCTGTTAGTCATTCGGTTTCAGGCATGACGTGACGTTCGCTTCGCTGCTTTTTGAACCGATTGAGGATCCCACGTAGCATCAGTGTAGCTTAGGCATATGAAAGAGCTACTTCTTCCAGTACAGGAGGAGCTTCTCAAGCAAGCTCAGAAATTCCTGAAACCCATCCTCGTGCATTTATGTACACCTTTGAGTTTTCAGCATCGCTGGAACCAAAAGGCAAAGGTGAACTCGCAAGTCGATCATTTCCTACATTTATATGATGTACTCGCAGACATCCGTCCACTTCAGCCCGCGATGACGATGCTGCAGAACGGCTACCCAGAACTTTGTGCGATTCTGCTTCCAGCTCCAAAAATACTGTGATCTTGAAGGCACCTATTCGTCGCCGTAAGGAGCGTTGCGAAAAAGAAATCGAAGGCCGTCAAGGATAAGCGTGATCACACAGCGCAGCTATCTCGAGAATAGCTAGGTATCCCGTCGAAGGAAGTTATCCCCCGCTGCTGTACAAGCAGGCGACACGTCAACAGTGCCATATCTGATGATCTCGCCACGTCCCCGCAAGATGCGCGAAGGACGGTTCGGGGACTGGGGGCGTGCGCTACCTCGATATGACCTAGGTAGAGTTTACACGACTTACAAGCCAAGCGTTCACTCGTAGCCATGATATCTAATACCTCGTGTATTCCACTGACATGGTTCCTCCGTTTGTGTATTCCCACTTTCATCCA
>WSTV01000018.1:0-38467 GCA_019632285.1 Tulasnella sp. 332
GGGCCCTACTTCTGCGAGTTGAAAAAGATGAGCCAGTCTGAGAGTCGTCCTTGGGACAAGACAGGCGGGAAGTCTTCATTCAGAAGCTTTCGGTGGGACTGGCCTCGCGCCTGCGTACGTCTTATCTCTTGTGATCTTCAGGAGACCTATGCCAAATCCAGATGATTCGGGAGCCGATGAATCTACTTCACGTTCGAATGTCCAGTCGACTGGCGGTAAGAACAATCAGCTTATTTCTGTTCCAGATAATAGAGAGACGCCAAATGAGGAGGGGGTCCGCCAAGGTCTCATGGAATAGGAATGTTCAGCGATTGGGGCTCGTAATGCCGAGCCTGCTGCGGAAGGTCTTGAAAGCGCTGAGGTTGCCTCTCACTACGAATTCAACAAGTTACTGGAACCAGTTCCTGATTTAAAACAAAAGAGGCCAATAAATCAAGGGCAAGGCTTACTACGATAACGATCTAATGGCCACAGCGTCTGCCTGAGGCAACGACAGATATAATGTGACCCCAGGATCCATGGAGTGCTGATCAAAACCTCAAACTCATCCGAAGCACACCTTCCTAAAGCATATCGCCCTTAGTAAGTACTGGAAAATGTGCCGAGAGCCTCAAGCACGGCTCAATGAAGTTCAATGTCGTAACAAAGAACAAGTTTATTGTGATCCATACAAGTAACTTGTTGTTTCCTCCTTGCACATGGCCCCTCGATAACCCAAGGGAACGCTCTGAGATACCAGGCTGAGATTAATGGGAAAGTGAACACCGGTCCTGTAGGAATGATCCCGGATCTCACATGTAGTTCGTCGTACTGACTGCACAAGAACACATTCACTGCGAAGCCCTTGTCAGAAAAGAATGACATCAAGTTCAGCTGGAAACACATTCAACAAAGGCCTACCAATAACTGGCCTGCATCGAGCGACAAGCCATCAGCCATATTCTTGGAAAGCGTCCTCGTCAATAGTTGGACAGTCAGAAGGGATGACTGCGATGGAGGGAAGAATGAGGAAAGTTCATTAACATGGATGGGGTTTGGGTATAAGACTCGCAATTAATAGATAGCTTCAATGTCGCGTTGGGAAGGCCTGGGAGATGAGCCAAGGGGGCTCGCAGCTGATATCCGGAAAGCGGGGATGGGATAATGCAGAACAAGCTACGTGGGAAATCCATCGTATCTGTTATGGGTGGTTTGCATGAGGCATCTAAGCACTTGTCGAATCCAAAGGTCGTTGCCTACCTGATGGGGACTTTCCGATTCAGTGAGGACGCCCTTCATGCTAATATTGGAAACAGCCAGAGATTCAGTTGTCTCAGATAGATATGTAGATGTTCTTTTGAGCACTTTGTAGATCCGCTTGTATGCGCAGCTAGTTGCATCCATCCGGTGCTCAACATTATTTTTGGGTGCATAATTTGGGCCCGGAGCTATGTCAACCACCGACGGGAGTCGATACCGGTATGAAGGACCAACCGGCGGAAACCCCCCTTGCTCTGAAAGGAGCATATAAACTGAAACGACGAGGGGTTGGAACTGATTCTACCTATTGGTCTAGTTAAGCCGTTCATATCCCTCCTGTACTAGGTCAGAGCCGTCATAGTAACCAACTCTTTCTCATAAATAGATCGTCAGGCCGAGGGTCAACACCACCAGCAAATACAGTATCGTGTCAAACAGGATATTGCCCATTGACTATCGTCAAGAAACAGCAAGAATCATTGTATATATGTTGCATAGACTACCTTGTCATGGTCGGCGGAATCCGACTAACAACTGCGCTCCTGATTATATACCTTTACCATCGTGTGATACCAATATTAGGGCGGAGCATCAACGTTGCCTTTGAAGCTGGCGCCTACGCCTATCTACTGCGGACACCCTACAATCACTAATCTCTAGATATCAACTCATCACGATATGCGGTAGAGGAAATGCCTTTAAGTGCCCCCAAATTCTATGGTCATCATTTCGCTCCGATATACGCTTCGATGCTGTCCTCTTTCGCTTTCTTCTTCCCCCACCCTAACTTCCTAAAGGTCTCATACTCTTATGCAGCAACGTAGATGGTACAATTCCTGCTTCCTTAGGCTGTCCGAGCCTCAAACAGCAACCTAACCTGCCGTTTTCACTGCAGCGCCTGGCTCTTTATTTTGACGGTCGCCTCCAAACCAACACTCATCACTACGATCAGAGCAAGCGCTCCCCTGATCATCATCCCCGATCATTTCATCTTCCCGCAATATGCTAATCTCTCCGATCCAGATATTTTTGTTCTTTCGATTCTCTTGAGGACATTCTTTCGGCGTCGATCCTGGCATCGACGACTATGGTGCCGGCATCCTGTTGTAGAGATAAGTGTCCTATGTTACTGGCTACGGCCTCGACGGAGCACTCTACACCGTCCATTGCCAGGTTTTTGCCAGTGGTCAGCTAGTCGGACAGTCTCCATGATTCCACAATACATCTCTTGTATTGTTGCCATCTCTACTTCTGCTTGATATGAACCCACAACCCCTCGGTTGGATGAAGCTCTCGAACTTGGTATCCATTTCTGTTCTCCAACGACGCGAGTGATAGGCTAGGTCTCTAAGGCAGAGAGTATCCAGGTCACCATCACAGGAAAGGTTTGCTATGACAGTTAGACATGAATTCCCATTGGCGTATAGTGGCATTACTATGTACAATTGTGGAGCCGCACTGGGATGTTAAATGAATGAATGAAAGGGTACAGTTGATACATATATACATAGAAGGTTGACTTGCTAAATAATTCACTACATTGAGCGCCGCCCGCAACGAGAGACGAGCCGAGTTTAGCCAAAAGATCAGGGATATTTGTCCATCGGCCTCACTCCTAGACCTTATTCAGCCACCGGTAACCTACTGATGAAAGTAAGAAGGGGCCTCCCGTCGAGCACCGGCCATCTGCGCGTCCCTCCTTTCATCCCTGGGGAAGTAGTCCAAATCCTCCAAGAATTTCGGAGTCGGAGGAGGTGAGAGACCTTCGTCTTCCTCGCGCCCAAAATCGCCCTTCTCCATATCCTGGTCCTCCTCGAGCCGAAGGCGCATCTCTGTCACTGTGGTGGACAGAGCCTCGACGGTGACTGGGATCTCCTGCCAAGCCCTGGCTTCCCGAGCTGACATAGATGAGCGAATCTGAGAGTCATCTTGGGGACGCGAAGAGCGGAAAGGCTTCATTCGGAAGCTTTCGACGGGACTGATGACCATCTTAGCGCCCGAGTACGTCTTCTCCTTTGTGTGCCTCCGGAAACCAGACCCAGAGTTGGATGAACCCTGTAAAACCACTTCCCCGTCGACAGCTGAGTGAGCCCGAGGGGCAGGAAAGTTCTCGTGGAGCTGGAATAGAAACAATTAGTATGTCAGAAGCGAAAATCATCGACAGGAGCAATGTGTAAGAAATGGCCTTACGTGAATCACAATGAGCATAGGTGCGATGGCGATGACCATTGTGAATACGTACTGGGAAAATGCAGTAAGGCCATCCTAGAAGACCCAATACGCACGGGGGGAGATGAGAACACGAAAGGCTGAACAATCATGAAAATAACTCACTATTTCCAGAAGGATAAATAACGAATACAGAATGAGTGTCACAGTAAACATGGCACCGCTCTCGACCAGCGAGACAATGACTGTCTTGTAGAGACCGCGGGTCTGAGGGGTGCTAGCGCGACGAGAATCCCACCAGAGACGGGAGATGACCAAGGTGGTCGAGTAAACGTTGAGGAGGAGCGCGCAGGTGGAATTCACGATGGATAGGACGAAGAAAGCTTGAGAGAACTGTGAGGCGCGGCGATTAATTCCAGTGATAATAGCCATGAGCCAGATGGTGGTTCCCATAGCTGAGGGAAACGATCTGTCATGAGCAAGGAAATATCTTCGGGTAATGACCAAAACGTACCAAAATCGGACGCCAAGAGGACGGCAGGAAGAATAATGATCTTTTTGTTTTTGTGCCAGATAACATAAAGGCGCCAAATGAGGAGGACGTCGGCCATGATCTCCTGGAAAGGGAGTGGTCAGCGTGCGATGCTCGCAGTATTGAGGGAGCTATCGACAACATCCAAGGTTCCTCACAGCACATTCAATGAAGTAACTACAATCAATCGCACGGTTAAAATAGCCCAAGTTGATGAGGCAAGCGGAGGAAGGCTTACTACGATACCCATCTGATGGGCACGATATTTTCCAACCCAAGATAGGCCGTGACTCCAGGGTCTGTGCGATGTTTGATCCAAGCATCATATTCGTTCACTGCACACAGTACTGGAGCATTTCAGTGCCCAGTCAGCACTCATAAATGCGCTGGGTGTGTCAAGCATCACTCACTGAGATTCAACGTCGTAATGAGGAATATACTTATTGTAGTCCATACCAACACTCTGCTTCTTTTCCTCCTCGCCCATAAACCCTCGATGACCCTCAAAAACAAACCGAAATACCAACCTGAGAGTGGGGCAAAGGTGAGCATCATCCCTGCCATGAATTTCATTGCACTCACCATACATCAACAAGCCGACTGCGAAGCCCTGTCAATAAGCCATGGGATCGCGTTCAGCTCAATAATGCACTTTTAGCTATATCGACGCATTCTTGTAGGGGCGACAATGTACGTACCAATAAGTGAGCTGTGTCGAGGGGTAAGTCACGCATCACCTTTCCAAAAGTGTCGCCTTCGTGTATGTACAATAACGCAGTCAAGAAGAAAGAGAGTTAGGAAGATGATACCACTGACGGATATAAGTATTGGGTTCACAATTAATAGGTAGCGTCGATGTCGCTTCGGGCGTACCTTACATGAGGCAACAAGGGCATTGTGGCTTGTCTGAGTTGAAGGCCGTTGCAATATCCAGCGGCTGAAACTCGTGGTCCAGGTTCGATGAATATGGGTAGCCACTGATCCCTTCAGCTATAGATAAAGATCCGTGCATGTCGGATATGTAGATCGTATCGGGTGAGATCGCCTGTCGGACCGGTTGAAGAGTCCAATCGCTAAGCTCAATACTTGGTCTGCCCTGCAACATCCAAGAATTCAACACGAGCAGTATACCATAGCTAGGGTCGGGTCCGAGCTGGGGAGTATCCTGCGTTGATCATCTATTGCTGTTCTGTGTTGGCTGCATCGACCATTGGCGTCTGGGATCGATCATATAGCTGAACTTGCGCAGCCCTACCTGCCCTGCTTTATCCAACTGTCTGATGGCTACCTTGATGTATGAAGCTGTGAATTACTGTTCCAGATCCACGCTTCAGCTTGACAACAGGTTCCTGGATCATAGCTGTAGCCAATAGGGGACAACCCCGGTATTACGGCTGAACTAGGACGCCATACTTGCAGAAATCATATTCTCAAGGGACATACAAACTGATATAGCGAGGCTATAAGCCCGATGTGACCTTCCGGTCTGATCAGAACCGTTTTACCCCCTATCTCATCGTAGGCAAAATATCCCGAACGCCACTACCTCTTGCAATGAGCATTGATGTCGACCCTGCACGCCCTACCACCGCCAATCAGATTTCCACCATGAAGAATCGTAATGATATCCTTATAGCCTCTTGTCGTCTTGTCAGTAAAGAATCTGATATGAGTTGTTGTGTCTCACGCTCTCTATGTTTTGTTGTGATGGTCTTGAGACGAGCAAGGTGACAAATTGCCAAGAGATCGTGCTCCTTTCAGATTCTTGCCCGTTTCAATTTGTGTACCTTCAACCACTGTCCAGTCCGTGGTTTTCTCCGCCGTTTCTTCGATCAAGGAACGTTTTTGGTTTCAATGTCACAAATTGGGCCCTGGCCGATACCTGAACGGCAGGAGTTGTGATTGGCTGGGATGACACCACGCCTGGTTCGATTAAGAACGTTTCTTAGATAATAGTGGATCACGCTCAGTTCATATTTGGTGTCCTGGAGAGGGACTCTGAACCCTGCTTGGCGCAACAGGCGGCACCACTGCCCACTGGTCAAACGGATATCCGCCTGAGATCCGCCATCCAGAACGGCCTCGACTTGCGATTGGTTCTCCGCGGGGCCAAAATTTTACTCAGTGTGTGCAGAGCCCTAGAACCAACCTTACATAACTAAGTTGCTGCACTTATCTCGAGTGTCGCCTAGCCTTATATGACCACCCCTTTGCTCGCATC
Organism: Tulasnella sp. 332; assembly: GCA_019632285.1. NCBI lineage: Eukaryota > Fungi > Basidiomycota > Agaricomycetes > Cantharellales > Tulasnellaceae > Tulasnella > Tulasnella sp. 332. Next base: position 6,162 of record WSTV01000018.1, read on the forward strand.
ATTGCTGCTCTGTACCACCCCTTTTTCCGTCGTCATGCTTGCATCTTCCCCTCTTCTGCTTTCCCCTTCCGCGATGTCCGTTCTTCTATATCCTTGTACATGCGCCTCTTTTGCATCAACGTCAAACCGTTCATTCGTCGCCCTGTCGTGTGGCTTTGCCTCGTTGTACCTCAAACGAATCAGGCTCCAATATCAAAACTCTAAGCTTGTTGCCAGTTGAAATGGGGGAAGATTTTGAATGATTTGATTGTCAAAAAAAACAGATCGGTACAGACAGGCTACCGCAAGGGGGGTATCTGAGCTCTAACATCGGATCACAACGTCTTCTGGAACCAGGTAGTTATCTGGTCCAGGCTCTTCTCGAACCCTTCCTTCACTTTAGGCAATCCAAGATTAGGACGCAGCGCAAATCCATGAGTGGTTCCTGATTGCGTTTTTCAAGAGGTGATTAGACACTTGATGACGGCCAGGATTGATAGTCAGATACGGCTGAGTGACTCACCTGGGTAGGTCACCCATTCGGTAGGAATGCCAGGCTCCTTCGCTCGGAGGGCTGCTTCAATCTCGTCCCTATCCTTGTCAGATAACCCTTCGTCATCTAGTGGAGTATGTACAAAGACAAGGCTGCATTAGAAACGGTCAGAAACGTAGCGAAACCGACCAATCACCTTCTGGAATAATCCAGCTGGAAGGAGCCTACGGGACATAGCTGTGAGTCTATTGGGGGGTTGGGTATACGTCGTGCCGTATCCATACTTTGAAGTTGCCGGCGTCTTTGACGTTAAGACGGCCGGCATGGGCAATTACAACAGATGTAGCCACGTCTGTGGTCGACGCAATGCGGTAGACGATAGAACCTGAAGATCGAGCTCATAAGTCATGCAGTAGACGGAAAAGATCGAGCGAATCACTTACCACCAAAGCAGTAGCCAAAGAGTCCGATTCGAGTGTAACCCCTGGATCGTAAGGTTTCCAAGAACTATGATAGAGGGGAAGAATTAAATGAGATGAAACCTAGGTCGAAGCGGCAGGATGGGGTTTCTCCCCCCCCTTACCTTCACAGTGCGAGCATCGATTGCGCTCTGGGAAGTCATCACATTGTACATACCCCGGAAGTTCTTCAGAATCAACCAGACAAAGCTGAGCTTCTCTCCAATGGTCCGGACGTGACCAGGTTCATCGGGTAGTAATGGCTTTAGGTCTTCAAATGCTATCGGTGGACTACCTGAAGAAGCCAGTAATAGAAATCGGTCAGCGGCCAAGAGAGCCGATCACCGAGCGCTAAACTGGAACGGCGTGGACTGACCCAAGAAGACGTCCGGTACAAATCCATCGGCGCCCAGCCGTTTGGTTAGATCGTCGATGACGATCTGGCTGTTGGGCATTGGGAGCCCAAACATGTCGAACATGAGAACGATAGCTTTCTTCTCGCCCGTAGGCGTCGGGCCATCGGCAGGGGCAGAGCGAAAGTAGACGGGCATGCCATCCACTTGGATCATCTCTCCTGTAGGCTCTCCTGGTAGTCGATATCCTTTGACACAATTCTCGCAGACTGGCGTGGCTGCAGCCATTTGTGTATAAGCCTGGTTGAGGTTCAGGGAGAACGGTCGATTCGTCGCCTGCGAAAGTAGTGACAAACGTAGAGGAAACGACGGGGAAGTTGAAGGCTGAGGTGGAGTTGAGGGGAAGACTTTGAACTCGGTGCAATATATAGCACCCCGGGATTGGACGTCAACACGTCCCACAGAAGCATCGCCGAGGGGATCGCCGGGAGATCACCGGGGCTATCCCCGATCGGGCGCCATGGCTTTGTCAGCAAGCATTGCACACTCCAGCTCAAGAAATTGGATACAACTGGTCTTGGGTGGCTTGAGCCAACCTGCCAAGCTCAGTTGTATCGTTTTCACTATAACTCATTAATATAGTTTTTGGAACTATGCAATGTCATATTCAAAGCTGTACCCCTCGCTCGGCATATTCTAGCCCATGGGCTGGGGCGCCAGCCCGAGCTCCACCACTAGATTGGGCTGGCGAGAACCCTCCCAGCCATCGATGTAAGAACAAAATAAAATTGATGTGGCATACATTGGACAGAACACAGTACATAGTAGGAAAGACTTCAAGGCATCTATCAATCTCCAGCGCGCTTCAACCAAGCTTTGAGTTTCAAGTTCCCAGCCTTATCAACCGCGTCCATGACCTCCCCCCTGTCCACGTCGCACCGATATTTGATGAACTGTCTCGCCACATTCGCAGAGTGTGGTCCGACCGGTTGAAAGACGCTCAGTTCAATGAGAGTGTCAAAAGCCTAGAATAAAAGAGGTTTCTCGTTTGCGTCGAACGATCTGATATGAAGGGACAAGTGACTTACCGAGAACATGATGGACTTTGGGACTTTGATCATCCCTACAGACGCACCATCTAGCATCACCGGCATCGAGGCTGTACGATCCACCTGGCGCGAGAAGTTCGACCAGAGTATTTCAAAGTTGAACACGTCATGGCCTTTGTTAGACACATGATAGCCAGCGATGAGGAGCGAAAGACATGCGTATGAGAGGGCTATCAAACAGGGAGAGAGATTAAGCAACGAGATGCCACCAGAGAGAAAGCATCCACTGACTTGGCAAGAAATGGTATTTTGATCGGGGCAGCTGGTTAGCGTAGCTCTCTCTCAGAATCCTGGTACTGAGCCACGGCGAGTTCGGGGACAACGCGAGCACCGGGTCGATCTGTGAGTCATCATCAGTAGTCGAACCTGTGTAATATTAGACGAGACGACGTACCAGCACCCGAGCCAGCGTCCGCACATCGCGTGTAGTGGTGTACAAGTCGCGCAGAACCTTCGAAACCTCCTTGTTCGACATAAAGGTCTGGGCTCGGTTGCATACATCAACATTACTGCAAGGGACTTTTTAACACACGGTTCTGCTAACCTGGATGGCCGCTTCCCAAACCGTATCCCACTCCTCCAAAAGGACTTCATTATCATCTGGGAGCTCGTCCTCTCTACCACGTAGGTCATCCACTATTAAGGGGGTTCTCAGAATGCCCTTGGCCACGCCCTTATATTCTTCGATCGTGCTGGGCGGCCCAACTCTTATCGACCGGCCGCTAAACCGGCTCTTCACTCGTTTCTCGAGAAGGTTCAGACAATCGTTTCGGGTAGTGACTCCAACAACTGCGATGCCACCTGCGCCAGCGTTACTGGATGTAGAGGCTCCACCTGAAGTATGCGCATGGCATGACTGTACAGTATCTAAGAGGCAATATAAAAGCGCCTGTCGGGCGTGACCCGCAAATAGATCGAAAGACTCAAGGACCACGATAGTTGGCCGAGGGAGTGTGATGAGGGTAGATATCATTGCTGGTAGATGCGCATTTGGAACCTGAAGGTTGCTTTCAATCAGTCTCACAAAGACAACGATCATGTCCATAAGTGATCATACCATATTAGCGGACTGATTCAAACCAGAAACGTCAGCACCATCATCTTCAGCACCATCTTCAGGAATAGCGAATGACGTTCCTGTTTGCCTCATAAGCTGCCTCGCCATCTCACGCATCGCCAATCGATCGTTGTGTTGAGCTTCCGCAGTAAGACGGACGATGATGGGATTGGCTGAACTAATATTCGCCAGTGCTTGGTTCACAACCTGGGGTCATGGCAGTATCAGAGATCAGGCATTCCCACTTATAAAAGAGACAGCTGACCCTAGATTTCCCGCTTCCACGATGTCCCCATACAAGGCAGCTGTTCCCTTCTCCGCGTTCGGTCGTTCCTCGTAGCAGCGTGGTCAATGTGGTCACCGCTAAAGAAGCAGGTGATGCCCCATCCTTGGAATTCGCAGGGTCTACCACAGGTGGAGCTTGAAGGCTCCGAAGAATTGCTGCCTTCTGCGCCTTGAGAAGGTGATGATGACGAGGTGACAGCGACCCGTCGATCTTGGTGGGAGAGCTTGGAACCATTGCCATGCTAGACCTTGTCCTAGATTTACCCTGCGGAGGACTCGGAAGAGGTTCTTCATCCTCTGTGTTGTCTTCAGGACCAGTTGAATCAAAAGGCACTGGGGCATAATTGCCCTCGTCGTCGCTAGTTTCCAGCTCGACGGCTTTCTCCTTGCCTCGCCGCGTCATCTGTTGCGCATGCAAATTCAGTAACGAATGCCCTTCCGCCGACTCCTCTGAAGTAGAAAGGGCCAGCGAGGTGTTGGAAGAATAGTCGGCGTCTTCAGCGCTACTTTCTCGTTGGACTGATGGCGCTTTTCTTGTTTGACGCCTCTCCAGCGTCGTTACATTCTGGTATATAATTCGCTGAGAAGGAGATGGCGGTGGCGGCGAGCCTCTTGCTTGTAAGGATGGTGACTTTGCGCGGCCCTTTGGTGAGGACGACTCGTTCCTCCTTGGGTTGGTACTGATCCACCTGGGGCTAACAATTTCCACGGCGTCAAAGATTAACCTTGGTCCTTCAGAGAAATTCGCAGTAGACCGGGCAGTAGAACGTGGCGGGGTCTGAAGGGCCTGGCGTGGAGAGGTCGCGGGTGAGTGAGGCGCATGCGTAGGTGACGACGGCGATAGGTTCAGCTCGTCGCTAATCACATCGTCGACCGGAGCAGATATCCCACTTAGGCTCCTTTCGGGAGTCGGACTAGCCTTCTTCGGAGTCGGAACAGGTTTGATACGTGACGACATACGGTCGACACGTCGTTTCTTTGGTTGGCGTTCAGGTGAGGGCCGGTCGTTAGCATAGAGAGGGATGGTTATTTCTGCAGGGCCATCAGCACGCGTCTTCCTCCTAGCCTCTGCTGAAGCCGTTGGTTGCTTGCCGGACGAAGCCTTACGCTTGCGAGAGCTAGATGACATTCTTGGGCGGCAGTTAAGTCCACAATCATTTCATCTGAGGAATCCCAACGTTTGCCATAGACAAACATTCGATCTCATCTCCCTGCAGGAAATTTGAACCTCCCATCTCCAACAATGGCCAGATCTTCCAGACAGCGAGGAAGTGTACCTTTCTCATCTGCAAAATACAGCAACTTCAATGATGGAGGGGGAGGAAAGCGGCGAAGAAAGCAGAAAGGAAAGGAGGCCGGTACTGCTGATGATCTGGATGAGCTTCAAAATCTATACGAGGATATCGGAGGGCGCAAGGGAAAGCGCTCCCAGACATCTACAAAACTCACGAAGGAAGAGCTGAAGGAAATGGGAGAAGGCCGAAAGGGCAGCGACGATGATGAGGGCACGACCTTCGACGGAGCGAACGTGGAACGCATCGGGAACATGGAAGAGGATGGCGTGGTCAACGAGGAGGATGACGAAGAGATCGAATCAGATGAAGCCTTTGCTGAGAGTGACGAGGAGCAGTTTTCGGCATTCTTTGGAGATGTAAGTGATTGGCCCGGCAATCTCTAATGGGCGAAATCAAGCCGACTTTCATTCTTCTCTCAGCGTAGACAAGCACGTAGATCTCGAACAGCAAATGACGAAGAAGATGAAGATGACGACGCAGAAGATATTGAAGGGCTGGTAGACTTGTCAGAGATGCTAAACGATGCGCCAGAAGACACCGCGGACACCGAACATAAGTCCATGGAGAAGCCTTCGTTGGGTGCAAGTAAAGGGTGGACTGGACTGGATGGTGAAATCTCAGATGGCGGGGAAGAGGAGGACATGATGGACGAAAATGAGGATGGCGATAACGATGACGAGGAAGAGGACGTCCTAGCTCCATCTGAGGACGACGACATGGATGATGGCGAACTCGATGCTCTTGGGGTACTGATTGAACGGCTACCAGTGGGAAAGAGGAAGGCCGATGATGAGAACGACAAACAGCGTGCTCGCAAACGAAGAATCTTGGAACGCACCGAAGTGATACCAGAAGGAGAGTACGGTGCTCCAGCAAGAAGTGGTAAATATAAACTGGATCAACCCTCAGGACCTGAATTAACGCGCCTCATCGCGCACCCCCTACAGGCAAGAAAATCCGTGCTGAAGATCTCTTCGCATCGCTGCGAGGACCCAGCACGGACAAGCAGACGCTCAAGCTTCTCAAGAAATCGACAAAGGCACTTGCATCCACCAAAACCACAACACAACCTCTCCCCGCTCCTCTACCACTACGTCTTCAAGAACGCATCGATCGTCAGGCGGCGTATCAACAGACTAAACAAGAGGTCGAAAAGTGGACTCCAGCGATGAAAGCGATCAATGAGGTTCGCATAAGGCCGCGACTGAGAAGCTATCCTTCTAACGTTGTGTTACGCGTCTAGGCGCAACATCTTAGCTTCCCCTTACAAGCAATAGAGAAAGCTAAACCCTCCACAGCCGAACTGGTCGCGACGTTTAAGGTACGAGGCTCAAATCCACTTTATCATTCCAAGTTCGTCACTCAGAACAAGCTATAGCCAACAACGTCTCTAGAGAGCTCCATTGACCGACTATTAAAGGCTGGTAACGCACGCGCCGCCGAGAGAGGAGAAGACGAGGAAGAAGGTGACCCGCTCAAGCCCAAGGAACTCAGCTTAGACGAAATCAAATCCCGCCGTCTTGAGATTCGCCGAGCAAAGGCCCTCATGGACCGTGCCCAGGTGAAGGCGGCACGCGTGGCCAAGATAAAAAGCAAGACGTATCGCAAGCTCAGGCGGAAGCAAGCGGAGAAGAGCACACTCACAGCTGAGGAACTCGACACCATAGACCCAGAGCTCGCTGAAGCGGAGTGCATGCGACTGGAGCGAGCGAGGGCTGAAGAGAGAGCGAGTTTGCGGCATAAGAATGGAGCAAAGTGGACGAAGAGTATGAAGGGTGATATGGCGGGAAATATGGATAAAAGGCGGAATATGGAGGAGATGCTACAGCGCGGTGAAGATCTTAGGCGGAAGATCGCTGGGAAACCAGACTCGGAGGCTGAAGAGGAGGACGGAGAGTCCGAGGAGGATGAAAATGCCATCAAGCTTCGGGCGTTTGACCAGTTGGATGAGTTGGATCAGCCAAATAGGGAGCAGGCTACAAAGGGTGTCTTTGGCATGAAGTTTATGAGGGAGGCCATGGCCCGTCGGATGGAAAAGGCGAACGATGAGGCAGATGATTTTAAGAAGGAACTGGGCGACCTGAGGTTCATAGATGGGGATGACGACGATGTCGAACAAATCGGTGAACCGAACGGCTCGACCTCAACGTTCCTCAATGTTGGTGGGAACAAAGGACGCTTCGTCTACCAGCCGAATGGTCTCAAAGTGAGCAGCTGCAAGGCCCTTGTTACATTGCCTAATCCGAGGACTTACGAACTCCTTTACGCAGGCTACTGACGCCATGGGAATGCCAACATCAGCAAGCCACAATGCCGCTACATCACATCAGGAGGCGATCGTCGAAGTCGCTGTTGCTTCCATGCCTCCCCCTTCAGCTATACCAAAGCCATCAGCTGCCTCAGACACATCCAGCGTCACCATGTCGTCATCCGCCCATGGCGCATCCATTTATGCACCACCTGATATGCCGTCTGACATCAGCAATCCATGGCTTGCCCCTATCAATGCAGCGTCTGGATCAACCAGGATAACCCGAAAAAAGAACGAGGTAGTAGTAAGCAAGAGCAGTACGCTGGCGATCAAGTCGACGGTCGCGTTGAAGAAGGACCTCAGTAAAACGGCCGCAGCTCGCGAGCGGGAAAAGGATGACGCTACGGTTGAAATCTCACTAGATTCTGTTATGACCATTTCTCCTGCTTCCGCGGCACCTGCTTCCAAAACTGGAAAGTCTCCTGGACCAGCTTCTGACGACAACACAATGAAGACCTCAGAGAAACCCCCGGCGTTCCAAGCTCAACTTCCACCAGTGGATGATAACGGTGATAACACCACTGGGTGGACAGACGTCAAGCCGCGAACAAAGAAGAAGGATATTGCACCGGTGGGAGCCAGCGAGAAAGGCAGGACACAGACAACCTCGCCTGTCGATGCGGCCTACCAAGATGCAAATGATGGTGTAAGCGACCAAGGCCTAGACGAGCGCGGTATCCCCAAGTTGGCTATGCGGCAGCGAGATCTAGTTGCGCAAGCGTTTGCAGGAGACAACGTGATTGAAGTACGTGGTGCTTCTGAGTGTCAATATCCACCAATGCTGATGCACGACCCGGATAGGATTTTGAAGCCGAGAAGCAACGGGAAATTGAGAGATTGGCACCGCAAGAAGTCAATACATTCGTTCCCGGATGGGTATGAACCTTCATCTTACCCGCCACATGGTAGACGTTTCAGCTGACGAAACCCTTCTTCAGGGCGCATGGACTGGTGCTGGTCTTCGCAAAAAGAGCTCTTCAACGAACCCCAAGTTCATCAAGAAGACTAGCGGCATTGAGGCTCATCAACGTAAAGACTACGGGAAAAAGCACGTCATCATCTCTGAACGCAAAGATGTGAAGGCTGCCAAGTATCAAATCAAGGACTTGCCCTTTCCGTACACGAGCAGAGCTCAGTACGAGAAGAGTATGGAGGTTCCGTTAGGTACAGAGTGGAACACCAGGACGGGCCATCTAAAGGCTACTTTGCCGAGAGTTACTAAGAAGGTGAGCTTGGGTGCTACAGCTTCGTGCAACATCCTGCTTATACTGGTGTGCTCTGCCTGTGTGTAGATGGGTGTTGTTATCGAACCACTAGAGAGATTATTTTGAATAGAAAAGCATCCTTGCTCTATTTTTCTGTGATACAGTCCATATACCATAAGATCATTGGGTTCATAGTGGTTTGGAGACGGCACTGTAGAATCCAAGCCAGATTTAATTAGGTTAATCTGGCGATTAGTGCCTGGGAATGTCCCCTTGATCGGCCAGGGCGCGACATGACCTCCACTTCGAGATGCTTGGTCTCCTCCACCCATTACCATCATGAGTAGCCGGAACACAGATACTCATCTACAAGGTCGCGATGATGACGACGAGCGTGAATCATCACCTTTAGCAAATATTGAAGATGGTGATGACAACGACATGGCTTCATACGTTCCAGATAATGAGGAAGACGACGACGACGAGTATGAAGACGCTGAAGATAGGGACGACGACGATGCTGAGGCGGAGGACGTCGAAGAAGTCTCTGACCTTATGGGAACTGTTGCTGGTGCCTATCTCCGGCTCACTGTTATTCTCTTGCTTCAGTCGCTAACTTTCAGTCTAATTCCAGATCTGTTCGGGCCACCGGCCGGTGCGGATCCGCAGAACGCGAATGACAGCGGTGATGAAGAGATCATCCGTATTGCACCATCCAGGAATGCGCTGTTAGCCCTGCTATACCGTTATGGGCGGAATATTGGTACTTTTGGACGGGAGCGCGCGCCTCGGCAGCCAGAGCACGACACAGAGGAGGATATACGGGATCCTGCGTGAGTTGAGGTCTCGTGCTATGCCCGAATGAAGTGTCTGATATTAACTCTCCTTTATTTTATAGTGGATGGAGTGTTGAGAAAGGTGGCTATAAAGACTCGAAGGTGTCTGATCCGAGGGGCCTAAGGTTGTTGCGAAGCGGGGAGTTTGGCCCAATAGCTCCTGTTCGATATGAAGATGAGAAGCGATCAGCAGAGGCCACCATCCCTCGCATGGTACAACATAGGCGGAACCAGACTAGGAGATTGTCTCGCGACGAATTCTCTCGAGTACGTTCACATTCGTGCTGGAAGATTGACGCGTTGCAGACCTGACACTTGACGACAGCATCTCATTCCCAACACCCACGGTACCACAGTCGCTACATACGATGCCAAGGCCTACGTTGGACAGTTCTCTGCAGGTCAGAGCTCTTTTATCTTGGCCTTACCCCAGCAGCCAACAGAACTAATCGCGACTGCATACACAGATTCGAGCTTCTATTACACCTGCTGCCAAGACTTCCGACTACACATATATGATACGTCGGTGCCGCCTATCTCGGTACCGCGGTCCCGCCTCCAGCCTCGATGGGACCGCGGCCACAATACGACCATGAAAGTCCAGTCTTCGATTGATGGTATGCCTGGGCAATGGACTATCACAGACTCGCACCTCAACGCCGACAACTCGGCCCTCATCTATTCTAGCCTTGTGCGTCCCACTTCACCCTGGAATCACGTTCATCTATAAAACTCACGCTCTTCACCAGACCTCGACAGTCTACATGACCAATCCCCACGATCCTGCGGCTGAGCAGATACCCATTCCATTCGGAGGAGGCCGCACAAACGGGTATGACAGCCATTTTGCGTTGTACTCGTGTCGCTTTTCAACCTCTGGGACGGAAATTATCGCAGGGGGAAACGGCCAAATCTTCGTCTATGATTTAGGGGCGATGCGTCGCTCATTGCGCATCAACGCGCACGACGACGACATCAACAGCTGTTGCTGGGCGGATACTACCAGCGGAAACGTGCTCGTGAGCGCAAGCGACGATACAAGCTTGAAGGTGTGGGACAGGAGAAGTCTCGGCGGCGGCGGAGAGAAGCCAAGCGGGGTTCTGATTGGTCATACTGAAGGGATCACGCACGTATCGCCAAAGGGTGATGGGAGATATGTCATCTCGAATGGAAAGGATCAGGTATGTCCTTCCTCGCAATGAATACTGCCCCCCACTTGAACCGAGCAATGCCACATACAGGTCCTCCGCCTTTGGGACCTCCGGAAGATGAGAACTCATCAAGAATGGAAGGGCCAGAGTGGATATAACTTGGGCAACTGGGACTACCGGTGAGCCCTGTAGTTTAGATGAAGAATGTCAGGCGCTTAGACGATCTCCCAATTTTTAGTAGTTCGCTCTACCCCAAGCCGTACAATAGAGGCCATCCGCTCGACACGTCTGTCATGCAGTACAAGGGGCACGCGATTATGCGGACCCTCATTCGATGCCACTTCAGTCCCCAGGAAACCACAGGCCAGAGCTACATCTACTCCGGATCCGCCGATGGGCTTATCCACATCTGGTCTCTTGATGGCCGTGTCGTCCAAGTGCTTGATAGGAGCAAGACGCTTCCCATTACGTTCGACGCGTCTGCCCCAGACCAACCGGAGAGGAGCCAGAGCACGTACCGGGGAGCATGTTGCGTGAGGGATGTCGCCTGGCACACATATGAACCAGTCCTGATGTCAACGGCGTGGGCTTCGATGGGGATGGAAGAGAGCAGCATCGCGAGGCACGAGTGGAAGGGATACGGGAAGAACGCGATGACGGTCGAGGATGTCTTAGAGCGCGATAGACTTCACGAGACAGAATGGGCTGGTCTCAACACTTGAGAGCTACACTCATGCTCGCACTATATCCACTTTGTTCAAAATGTACAAGTCGAATCAGTTTGCATGCGCTACCATGTTACAGCAATCACCAAGCAACCTGGTCCTGTGCCAACTGCAAGGATGCTGCCAGGGGATGCAGGTCTGTCACAGTGTAGGTCAATGTCATCCTTTCAAAGACGCCTTCCGGTTCAGTTTCTAGCTACAATTGGACAATGGTTAAAGTGTCAACTAGAGTTGTTACATAATAACAAACAAGGAGCCACTCACCAGAGATATCACGTCGTCAACAAGGTGGGCATGTCCTACGTTCATTCCTGGCCAACCTTCCATTTCGGCGGACACAATATGAACATGGAGGTGGTCTGTATATATGTAAATGTTGGTTTGTCTTGGGATGTTCATACGCGATGAAGGATGAGCTCACAGTAACTCGGCAAATAGTGCAGGTACATCTTCAGACCAGCCTTCCCAACACCCCATTTAGCTTCACATGATCTAGCCGCCTCACGTCTGATGTTCTTGAGCATCGCGATATGGTTCTTTCTAAGGTCTCGCAGGGATCGGATATCTTCGGAGTGGACGATCGCAACCAGGTAAAGGGCGCTCATTGTCACCCGGTCCCACTTGAAGTCTGGAAGAATGATGAAGCCACTTGTAGGAGAGGCGTCTTCAAAGACGATCTTTTCGGATTCCGTCTCATGAGATAGGATGTTGTAAACCCTGTAAGTGTGGGGCGATCTCGTTGAAGTGATAATGGATGGCCAAGGTCTGAGATTTGCTTACCATTGGATTCGCTTCTTGGGTATGGAATCGATGTATGGGAGCATCACGTCTCGATAGGTTTGCGGCGTCTCCCTAATGAGAATCGGCTTCTGTTTTGTCTTTTTAGCGATATGTTCGGGTGTCGCGTTCAATACCAACGAGATTTTGCAGCCAGGTTCGCCTTCAGTGGTTGAACTGTGCCACCCCAGAGCTTCTCCATACTTACTTAGTACGTGTCAGTTCGGCAACTCCATAATTTGATGATCAATTCATAGTATCGACGTACCACATCGTTCTGATCGATAACCGACACTCGTGAAAGGCCGTGGATCCAGTCCCGTACAGCATTCACACCATCTCCAAACGCGGTCTTGGTTAATTGAATGATTGCCGGTTGATTTTCCTTTTGCGGTCCAGCAGGCAGAAGTCCAAGGAGAATGATCTGCCGAGTAACAGGATCTATGAAGAGAACAGGAGGGAAGTCAACGCCGCTTCGTGTTGTTCGAATTTAACAATGATTTAAAACCCTCATTCAACACCCTCTCTAATATGAACTGCTTCAGAAGTATCTCAGAGACAGGTGGTAGCGTTGACGCCATGAATGGAAAAGGGTAGATCAGGCACCACAACGGCATACCAAATACTCTAACATGTCCTCCCAACCCATTCATGGAAACTATTTTGGCTACTACACCAAGCGCCCATCTATATCAGATCCCCGAATCGCCCTTCTTCCTGTTGACTTCTTCAGAGACAAAACTGTCCTCGATGTTGGCTGCAACGAGGGTTGGGTTAGCATTGAGATAGGTTCGGATTTGACTTGTTGTATCGTTGTATGTTTTGCTAATACGTGACAGTATTCTATCAGCGCAGAGATACGGCGCGGGGCGGGTGATAGGAGTGGATATCGACGAGAATTTGATTCGGAACGCTTGGAAACGGCGGAAAATCATCTGGAGTTTGCAAAACTCAGAAATGATACCTAACCCCGACATTTCTACAACCATAGAGGACGCTTCTCATCCGCCCATGAAGAGGCGAAAACTTAAACAAGAGAAGGATAGAGCTGCTCCACCTGTTGTCATCCATACCGCGAAACCCCACATGAGCCTCGAGCAGGCGCATTACTTTCCCGCTTCTCTGAGCTTCTCATTCGGGACTTTACCGCTACCTACATTCGAAAAGGAGGATGCTACCGGCTTCCCACATAACGTAACATTCCGAACCGCCGACTGGGTCGCCTCTTCTGGTATACCAGAAGACGATGACGGATACGATGTTATACTTGCGTACGTACACAGCTACCACTCCATCCGCACAATTGCTCACGGCGCCTCGACTTCGTTAGCCTATCCATCACAAAGTGGATTCATTTGAACGATGGGGACAAAGGCATTCAGGCCTTCTTCCGGCGCGCATTCGAAACACTCCGGCCCGGCGGGAAGTTCGTCCTAGAACCGCAGGGTTGGGATGGATATGCAAAAGCAAAGCGAATGGATGCGGTAAGCAATCCTTAGGTGAGCTGCTGGAGCCGTACGCTAATCTCTCCGTGTATACAGCGCCTGAAAGAGACTGCTATGGGGATCAAGCTACGGCCTGAGGACTTCGGTCAGCTTTTACAAAGTATCGGGTTCAGCACAGTCGAGAACCTTGGTCCCATCGGCGAAAGAGGTGGGTGCTCTCCAGCCGATTCTTCCATATTTTTTGTCTTGACACTAATTTATTCTCACCCGCATACGCTATCCATGAAGGCTTTCGTCGTGACGTGGACATCTATTCAAAGCCTCCTCAGGTTTCCAGCGACGCATGAGATCATTGAGCCAGCGCTCAGGTGCCGAAGTTTGTGCACTATAAGATAGAATTCACCTCCTCGCATACTGGCGTAGGCTGGATCAGCCCTTCCCATACGGCTGGCGCAACCGGTCCCGCCATCATTATCTCGGGTTCAACACCGCCTCATATCTTAGTCCTCGTCTTTCCCTCGCGTCCTTCGTCTTTGACTAATGTCTAATCTTTTGATCTTTCTCAACAATTTAATGTACTGCCGGTCGACTGAGCGCACACTCGCCTACTACTGTGGCAGAAAGGAGGAGACCCAATATCTTCCGGGATACGTATAAAGCAATGCAGAAGTATTCGGAAAGGCAGCGTTCGGGAATGTCGGTCTCGCCCTTATTTTGGCCGGAAGCTGTGCCATTCAGCCAGTGCATGTAGACGAAAAGCGGTATGAAATTGTAGTTGAATGAAATAAAGCATGCCAATGTCCTGAGTAAGAAACTGAACGATAGTGAGAGGAATGCGCTGAGCCTGATTCGAGAGGTGAAATTCAACAAAAGCTGATCAAAAATCTTCCCACAAGCGACCTACCGAGATGATGAACGTTCAAGGGTCTCTTATTCCTCGGGGGCGTTGAATAAATAGTCGTGGCTGTGTTTGTGCATTCAGTCAGTGTCATAGCTACAAAGTCTAAGTGGTCGCTTACGTGTGGTCATGGAACTCCAAGGGCCTGTCGCCGACGGCTATCAGTTTCCATCTGATGGCAAGGATCAGTGTGAGCTTAGCTTGAAGAGAGATTAGGTGGTTTCCTCTTACGCGAGAACATGTATGAATATCACAAAGGCAATGAGCAAAGCCCGGTGCGTCCATGGCGGGGGACGAGGGTTGAAGCGATCATAGACGGGAGTTTCGACTGTGAGCTGTTCGACGTTGGCAGTGTTCTCGAGGGGAGGTGACGGCGAGCGCGTTGACAAGCGTTGATACCCTGCTGATGACATGTGAGATGGAGTGGTAGGAGGAATTGGGGATGGGTGGTTGGAACAGTAGATACGGAGGTCGGGGACAGAAAGCCGGATGCTGCGCGTGTTTGCCTCGCAGTCTGAGTTTGAAATTATCTGGCCGAGAAAGAACGGCCTCTGGAGTTCAGGGTCCAAACTAAAAACCACACATAATAATGTTTCGCGAAAGGGATCGCCGGCGGGGAAATCCACTTGCAGGGTCTGCCGCCCCGAATCCAGAAGTATGGTCGGAGCAACACAGGCCAGTTCATCTCGCCATCCATCCTTGACGCCCCCTCCGGATTCCGATTCCCAAGGTGAACAAGCCGAACAGTGGAAGATGAGTGCACGCGTGCTTAGAAAGGGAAAGGCCAGAGCCAGAGTGGTGGATGATGATGAGAGTGATGATGACTTTCAAAATGACAACATCAAGGGTATGTTCGACCACTTCCACGTTGTTCACAATTTCTGCTGCACATTGACGCTGACCGGTTGGAACGTCTTAAGCACCACCCCGTAAGAAGGCCACTCGGAATTCTACTCGTCTCGCAGAGGTATCCTCGTCTTCCAGTGAGTATCATGAATTCTGTGACGTGGCAGTCGTAACGCTTCTAGATCGGCATCCTTTGACGCCTGCACCGCTATTCTAGGCAACGTGGAGCTGCCGCTAGAAGTCATGACAACGGTGGTACCCCTCATCGTGACTCCCGCTGACGAAGATATCAAAATGGAAGTGGATCCCACGTTAACATCGACACCTTCAGAGCCTGCTCCCTCCGAAAGGGAGCCGTCGGTCTCAGTCCCTCCCCCTGTGAAGCCAGCAAAAGTCCGATTGAAGCTCTCGAAGCTATCAAAAGCACCCACTCCGTCCGGTATGCAAGAGTCACCCCATTTCTCTTTTCTCCATCTAATCTGCTGCAACCGTAGAACCAGAAGATGACGCACAGTCTCGAGAATCAGAGGCGGGAGACCAAGATGGCCGCGCCTCCGGAGACTCTGAGGCCGAAGATGACGCAGCGGTTCAGGCTGTTCCTGCTGGAGGCTCATCCTCTGCCGCACCAACTCGCACCGCTCCATTGACAGCAAGACAAGCTGCTTTGGCCGGCGTTGCTTCAGGATCTACTGAACATCTATCCCTAGGTCTGTTGCCCCACTTTGTTATGACTCATGACATTCTTTCACTTAACACCCTTCTGCGCTTCCATAGATGCTGTGGAACTCAGTCGGCGAGTGAAAGCAACACCTAAGACAGAAGAGGAGATAGCCTTGAAAAAGCGAGAAGCTGCCAAGAGGAGGAAAATTCAGATGGAACTCAAAGTCAAAGAAGAAAAGGTCCGCGATCTTCCATCCCACATGCCAATCTGATAGCAATGCTTAATTAAGCATGTTCGCTGCTATACAGGAGGGAGCGGTTGATCGTCTTCTCAACAAGCAAGCGCCTCGTCCTCGCATGAGGCGGACGCAAACCGGCACCGGGACTGGAACTCCCTCCGGATATGTAACCCCGCCTGTGAATCGGTCTGTGGCGAACGATACCTCTCTGGGCGGCGGGGATGATACTCGGTCGACCTCCCCGGACGACGGGAGTGCCAGTGGTGGTGCGAACATCCCAGCCATCCCTCCTCCGGTACCAACGTCGTTTAGGTGGATATCTACTACCAGGGAAGGCGGAGGTACTAGACCTCTCATTGAGATAATAGAGCCCGCAGGAGAAGTTCCTGATGCGGAAAGGATGGATACAACACCATCGTCAATTACCGACGACGGCCTGACACCAGCCGCAGAGCTAACTATGGGTTCAGCTGGAGACAGCATGGCCATCGATGCCGATGATGCCGACCCTTCCGGAAATCCATCGGCTATCGCCAAGGCCGACGGCAGCCACGCCACACCCAACAAGAACGAGCCGAAGTTGCAAACGGTGTTCTTCTCACTATCCATACCTCCATCTATCATGCCAACAGAAGAATCTCGTCCTCGCTCAATACCAACGCCACAGCAGCTGATCAATACAGGGTGCGGTGTTGCTGGTTGTGAAGCGCTCAAAAGGTACCGTGTAATCTTGGAAGGAGGAGAAGAGAAGGCAGCTTGTGGGCTCGAGCACTTCAAGCTCTTGAAGGGACCTGGCACAAAGTGAAGGGGTTAGAAAAATGCTCTTGGATTCCATCACCAGCTAGAGGATTTTGATATGGATACCCAACCGGCGATTCTAGATGTTGGAGTAGAGGTGTTTGCGTTCCATGATTGTTTCATTGGTTCTGCCCCCATACTATGTTGTCCGTCTTCGTGTCAACTTTACCTGAATTAGCACTAAATAAAGTCTCTTGGTAACGTACAATCTGGCGGACATGGAGCGTGCGTGACACGACAGGATCCTGTTGCGTTGGGCGAATAATACAAGTGCTGAACTTTTACCTCCTCCAGGAGCTTTCCTAACATCAGCGCAGAAGTCCAAGACAGTGAGTATAGGCACGAGGGTGATACTCACCCTTTGATTTCTCTCGCCTCAAACATTCGAGTCCTGACTAGAATAGGCCCGTTAGGCTGTACATTATCGCCTTTAGCTGTCGTCAGACGGTAGTTCTGATCGGTTAGTTGGGTCTAACTTTAGGATGCACCGCTTTCTCCAGATATTTCCGTACCAACTCATCATGATGCAACTCGCTAAAAGCAACATAGATAACATGGCGGGTGGGACAACTGCCACCATCATGGTGCCTAGAAGCTCAAGGGTTCGGTATCGGCATACTGATCATAATCTAGCACTTAAGTTTGTCTGGAAATCTTGATCCTGATCAATGGCATGCCTGTGGCTGAAGCTGAACTCTGATTAGTTATGCTGCTGCAGCATCGGAGACTGGAAAAACCTGTTACGAACTCTGCAGATGCAAAGGCTCAGGCGATCCATATCCGCTTGACGCGGCACCACAATGAACGCGTGGGGATCGGTCGTCTCCCTGTCGAGCACCTCATAAACATCTTCCTAATTTACACCGAATATCACTACGGTTTCAAAACATACTATATGGCAGTTCTCAAGTTGGGACGGGTGTCGAGGAGATGGAGGGACATCGTAAAAGGAGCTCCAGCCCTCTGGACGATGCTGAACAGCTCGCATCCCGCGTGGACTTGGCATTTGACTCTGGAGCGGTCAGCAGGGCATGGCCTCGACGTTTATTTCCAATCCCTCCATATCAACCTACCGCTGTTCTTGGATATGATCAGTAGTAGCATACACAGGTGGCGAAAGGCGACAGTTATGTTCCCGTTACCGTTGGACTATGGTGGCCTCGAACAAAAACCTGCACCACTCCTCCGCAGCCCAGACCTCGTATCCTCCTCTCCCCTGGTCCTTCAGCACGATCTGTTCCGAGGCCACGCGCCGGGTCCCCAACACCTGGGCTTAGAATCCATCAGCCTGCACGATTGGACATCACCCCTGATATTCGGTCTGCGGTCACTCGAACTCTTCAATATCAATGTAGCTGGAGGCCTCGCTCTAGGAGACCTGATCGGTATCCCAGAAAGGTGAAATTTTACAGACGCTGGATCTGGAAGCAATCCAATTTAGCAACGAGGTTCTCACAGGCGACTTCAAACTGCTCCTACTACCCCAACCGAAAGTCCTCGTCCTCCGATCACTTTCACACAGCGCTATCACAAAGCTCGCTCAACGGATTCGCACTACGAAATGTACCTTAATCCACATCAGTAGTCCGAGGGCCGAGCCTATTGACGCTGCGCTTGTACACGACGTTATCGCTCTCGCTTCGCCGTCGCTGGACACTTTCAAGCTGTCCTATCTTTCATCAGGGTCCAGCCTAGCGATAGCTTCACAGAGTTCCAATCCGAAGCTTAGGTTCTTCGTCAAGCCGTCATTAAACAGCGCAGCGCGGCACAAGTTCGAACTCTGCTTTTGGCCATGTTAAGGCTGTGGGACAGAGATAATCGAATGGCCCATCCGCGCCCTAAACGATGGTGTCCGGCAAATTAGGCTTCACGTCGAAGACTTCAGTCAAGTAACGACGTCGGAGCTGTTGGAGATTCTGGGAAGGCTAAGGGCTGCAGAGGAGCTTCTAGTTGACTTCGGCTGTTCAGAGATGGAAAAAGTCCTCGTTGGTCTCTGGTTTGCATGGATAGCCGTAGAGAACAGAGGGGAGTGGTCGCTTTGAAAACGCTTGTCATCCGCAGGAGTAGTCCAATGACGACGAGGACGTATGCTCCGTTGGCTCCGCTGCTGTGGAATGTTGATTAGGAGGCCGAGGAAAGTGCAGGGTATGACGAGGATGTTGGGGATGAGGATAGCCCCGATGCAACCCTCCCAGACATCGAAGACTTCTCTACGAACGTCTTAGGGGATGGAGATGAGGGCTATCCTAGCATGGATGATGAGTCCCCAGAGGACGCTTACACCACATGGTGCCGAAAATGCTTTATAGATGCAACTGAGTTCCTCACAGTCTTGGCATCCGAGAGCTATTGAGACCAGTGGGAACTCATATTCATTGTCATCGATGATGATGATCGTCCACATTCTGTCGATATTTCACCTGTTAGCGATGCGCAAGGCGATGACGAATTCCTCGGTTCGACAGCATGCGAGCATTATTGGGCCCTCGCAGGATGATACGGGGACTCTGGGCTGCATCTGTAATCATTGGCCCTGTGATGATTGCGCTATGCAAGCGCGGGCTCTCTGATGGAGATATTCAGTCCATTTTCCGGGCACTGACATAGTGGAACGCGTGATCACAGGCAAACTATATATGAAATGGCTCATACTATATGACCCACAAGGACATCTCTTGCCTTCAGTGTACGTAACTTTCAATTACATAGCATCAGACGTTCGCTATAAGTCTTCAATCTATTCTTTGTGACTGCTTTACAAGAGCGATGCCTCCCTTTCAAAATCTCCAAACCGCCATCACGCGGAAATAGTAAAACTCGGCCAAAGAGGCCCGATAGTAGCTCAGCTAAGCAAAGAAACAAGACTCCAAGGGGACCCCTGTAGTTTGACCAATCACTTATTAACTCCTTGAGCCTCGACCTCCTCAGGACCGTCTGTGTCGGGATTAAATCTTCACCGTTTGAGTTAGTTAAAATGAGACTAACTGCGCGCCCGGCGAGTCTTCATGTCCACCCTCTAAATCGTGAGTAGGGGGGGGGGATATCGGCGTTACTTCCAATGCATCTGAACTAGAGTCACTTGAACAATCCTCAAACCGCTGCCTTTTCACGAAGAGGGTTATGTTACTGTGAGCCACCACTGTTCATTCTCCTTGATATGGAGCTCACTCGAACAGCTGGGGTCTCGTTAGCACCGCCTTTCGAACCTTCTGCTCAACATCCTAACGTCTCGAGATCATATGATAGCTGGACCCATGAGTTTCCAAAATTGGATCCCGTGGTTATGCCGAAAGCGCTATCACGGATACACTGGTTTGAAATAGCTGTATCATTACATATTTTAGACTGCGCACAAACTCGGCATGTTTTCGCCATCCTTGAGGATGTAACGGGTGGCGATGTCCTCCCAAGCCTCAAGGATATTAGACTTCAGGTAATATCTGGCTTTGCACTGCATCTGCCGCTTTGCGAAGGGTGGTTAGTATCTCACCATGTTACTAAATAATAATGACCAGGTTCCCCTCCTCGCTTCAAGGACCTTTAGGCTGGTATTATCTTGAGCTACGAGGCCATAGCTACAATGATAGCAGAGCCCTGATCACGGGCCTGGTGAGGATGACTGGAAGGCGTCGAAGACTATCGAGTCCCAAGAATCCTTTATTGCTGTTCTTGGGGGGTTCGGCTTTCGAGGAGAGAGCAGCAAGTCCAAAAGACTTACGCGAGGTTTGTTCCGCTGGTATGGGCGTTTGATTCAAAAAGGCAAACCGTTCCGCGAGAGTGGTAGGGTCAGTCGGATGTAATGACCGTCGTATAGAATCACCGAAGGGCTGCCTAAAATATTAGAACGATTTCGAACGTGAGTTTGGCAGCGATAGTGCTTCTGAAACTCATCGTATATCTCAGACTGTTTTGGAAACCGTGCTGCGGATAGATTGGCTCAGAAGGTTCAACAACTCGAAACACGGAACATTAGCAAATATGGAAGTCAGTAGCACCACTGGTCACGATGGTGCTGAGGTACTGATGACACTTCGCGAATCGGACCGGGATGGAGCTACGGGCCTGGTCAACACCAACCATCTCACGAACGTGTGAGCAGCCCGGTGGATACGTGAACGGGATGGTGCGGAAAGGCCTGGGACAGTGACGGAGCTGTATGAGCTGTTGTCGTGTCAGAATCAGGTGCGGAACAACGAAGCTGTTCTCGATCAATGCCCTCCTCGGTGTTTCAAGCAACGGGAATGTGCCAGCACGCCACCAGGAAGGTTCAATATAGGAACGAGCACGTTCATGACTGGAACCGTCACCTGTCTCGCAACTGTACGAAGGATTAGCTCGGATATACAACGAGATGCTCGTAGCCAAATCCTGCCATATGAGTGGCGTCCCAGAACAAGGGGATGGGCCTTATAAGGTGATGGGGTATACCCGGTCTCCCTGACGTTGCATGCGTTCGACCGTAGGCGTATCAGATGCACCCAGGAGCCTGTGGTTGCCCCGAAAGGTTAGCTGGAAAGCCGAAGAACGACAAGAATAAACGAGCAGGGCATTGCCCAGGCTACCGATACTCAGGATATGTTCATCTAGAGTGCCCCATGTGTCCAGAAGGAGGAGCAGGTGACAAGATGACCAAGCAGGTTTAGCCGTGGGCCGAAATGGTTTAAGGGGATTGACTTCATGCATATACTACGTCGCCAAGCTTTCTGTCAATCTCTTTCAAGCTCAAGTTTAACATGTTCTGCAGAGCCTTTACACCTAATGGAATATTGTTCTGGGAGCAAGAAGTTTCGAGAAATCGAAACTTGAGACATTCTTATAAAGGATATTACACGTGCGTCACGAAGCATCAGGTGCATGGACAGCCCCCTTCATACTCAAGGGAGGAGCTCCTCATCTCGTGCAATCGAGAACGTGCCGGGCAGGTCGGGCATGATATATCCATTCACCAACGTTCGCAAGAATGGTGCAAAATGACGAGAGTTTCAGTTGACAGTGCCGCACGAGTAGGTCATCTGAGAGGTCCTGTGGTGACTCAAACCCGAATCAGAGGGAACACGACGTTCTCAAGAGCGCTGAGCAGCTGGGCCAGGCTGGAATATTACGGCATGCCGTCGACCGAGATTTTGGAAATCAGCGGTTTCCGGTGACCGCAGGAGGATCCCTTGTGATGGTACCAAGAGCAAGCTTGAAGGGGGTGAGGGAGATCACGCCATCGACATGGAAAGCAGGTCAGGCGGCCAGATCAGTACCCCTGTTCGCGGAAATTGGAACCAGTCCGGTCACGTTCGACGATGGACAGCGTGGTTCAATGATGACATCTGACGACCTTGCTTGAGGCCTGTCGTGTACAGCGCAGATGAAGAAACTGCCCAACTATTTGAGCCTTGCCATTGATCGACATGCTGCATCAATTTCACCCTCATACTCTGCGGCAAAACCCCCCTCGTCCGAACCATTACTCACCTCATCAGATCGCCTAACTCGCCAGCGCGTAGACATACCAGAATGTCTGGTCCACAGAAAGTAGCTTCGTCACCGTCCGCTATCACTTTACCACCTCCATACGAGACAGTGGTATCCGGGCGACGTCCCGGTTCGGCGGCTAACCCACCCAGTCCATCCACCAGCGCTGGCGGCATCTGGACCTCCTTCGTGCGTGTCATCACTGGAGAGGGTCCGAGCGGTGGTGAGTGGCAAAACGTCTTGCAGCTCTCTTGAACGCGTCCTGTTTTATTCTGGACTAGATCGGGGATGCGTTTCTGAGCTTCTTCAGCTTCCACATGGATACGTTGAGGCGGCCCTGCACCGAAGTCTTAGCCCCTATAAATGCTATCTTACACTCTACTATACTTTGCTCTCCTCTCCTCCTCCGCTCCTCGGCCGAGAGGGGTTTTGGCTTGATATCCATTACCCTAGATCGCGTCATCCGTGATTGAATAATTGCCTTTACCCCAAGAGGCTTAACCAGCTCACACAAATATATAAGAACCATGCGGAACTGCAGATCCTTCTCGTCCAAATCAGCATCTTTTCTACCTCCAAACTGACAAGTGCTTTTCTGTGATATCCTCTCAATGCAAGACGACCGATCCTCATCTCGTGGCCGTGACTTCGTAAGTCAAAGATTCTGCCTCGTTGGGCGCTCACGCTGACCAATTCTCGTTGACTTGGCCAAGGCTTCCACCGGAAGGGGTGGTGCAGGGAATGTCGTCAGAAGTGCATCAGCATCTCGTGACGTTAGAGCAGAGGATGGTGATGAGCGTGGTCGTGAGGTCTTCGTCAACGGTGACCGGGTTAGCAAAGGATCGAACAAACCGATACTCCGTTGACTCACTCGTTTCTCCTTAGGTGACTCATGCTGGTCGAGGAGGGCAAGGCAACATACGCTCGCCATCCCGCGATCCGGCTCAGGTCGCTCAAGAACGCGCATTCGAAGAAGCCGTCATTCGAAAGCGTCGTGAGGAACGGGAGGCTCAACCTGTATGTCTATCCTGTGTGTCGCTGCGGTTTGACGTTTCACTGACGAGAGCTCGCAACAGGCTTCATCTGGCCGCGGGGGCACAGGAAACATCTCCGCGGATCGCTCGCGATCGCGATCGCGAGACCCCAATTCCGTTGCTGCCGAGACTGGGCTCGGACGTGGTGGTGCGGGTAACATCGAGGAAGCGAGACACTTCCGACATCTCGGACACGGGGAATTGGAGACTATCGATGACGAGGAGAGGACCGAGGAGATCAGGAACGAGAGGATATTCGATAAGACTCGCCATAACGGCCCGCATACCCATCTAGGCCACTTGCTGTAAGCATGTACCCATCCGATTCTTCTGGTCGCCTAGTCGCGTCCCTGATCTGATTGTGTTCGACACTATCAGCCATTCCACTGGGCGAGGAGGAGGGGGTAACATGACCTCCCAAGAGTCGCGCGAGCCTACCAGCACCCAAGTTGCACCGCCCGCCCCGGGTGTCGTAAGGTTCGTATGTCTGATACTGGTTCATGTGATGGTGCTGATGAGGGTTGGTTCGAATAGCCACGCCGGTCGCGGTGGATTGGGCAATATTGAGCCCACAGCGGCCTAACATCCAGATTCCAGTACAGACCAGAGCTTGTCTTCTGCTTATGCCCTCCCGCGTCGGTTCCATATAATACATGTCATTCGTATTAAAAGTTGAGTCTACTCATCGAACAAAGTTCATGGAGTATCCACCTTGGCCGTTTGGCGTGAATTGAAAGTTGTCTGTGGATAAACCAAACTTTCCTGTATCCGTTGAAGGAACGATCAGTCATCGCATGTACCACGCCAAACGTGCGTCACGAACGATTCACCCAGAACAGTGTTCCCCAAATCCTTCAGCTTTCCCATCATCTCGTCCGTCTCTTTCTTCTTGGCGACCTCGATCCGTGCGGGCAGAGCCCTGAGTGACCGGCTGACCTGAGGTTGAAGAGGGGATTTTGGCGGGAGAAGCAGAAGAAGTGCGTTGTAGTCTAGCCAGTGGGACGGCGGAAGTCAGGCGCATCCTCGCATGCTAATCGAGGGTGACAAACGAACCTTTCTCTGCCGCAGCGAGTGCCGTCCACGAGCCAATAGCTTCGTTAGATGTTGCACGCCGCTGCAAGACTTTGATGTGCTTCGGGTTGTCGAGGAGCGCTACGGAAATGAATAATGACAGCTGTCAGCTAATGAGCTGCCATCAAAGTAGTAAAAACAAGCCAAGGAGTACCTTCTGTACACATCCTCACAGCATCTTCATGCTTATCCTGTTGCAAATACGTCAGCGATGGTTCAGACGATACCTTCCAGAAAACTCTCACCAATTTGACGTAGCATGCCGCAATATTTCCGTTGACAGCAGCTCTGGACGCGGCACATTCCTTTTCCAGCTCAGTCAACTCAACTGGTGGTGGTGCCGCAATGACGTCTTCTCCAGCATTGGCATTCTCGCTCGTTGCATTCGGAATAGTCACATCATCTTCGTCGGCGTTGTCCGGACCATCTTCTGGTGTTTCCCCATCTTTTGATTTGCCTTTAGATGATGCATTCGAAGCGATGGGTGGAGGTATTCGCGGAGGGACTGTTCGGAGAGCGTCTTGATACAACTTGATCGCGCCTTCCCAATCAGAAGTCCGAAAGCGGTCGTTCCCTTGTGTCTTCAGTAGCTCCCCTTTCTCGAGGAGATTCTGTTGCGAGGAGCATATAAGACAGATGTGACAATTCTATCCTCATAGTCTACGATACGTACTACGTACTCACCTGAATCTCCTCGTCTGTGAACTTGTCTTCCGGTAAAACCCCCTCAGGGTATTCTGTCCGTGGAAAATGGGGTTCGGGGTGTGTTGGATCAATAATCGGAGGGCCTTGGGCGTCATATTCAGATTGTACCCCTGGTGGTGCCGGCAAAGGGGCGGTTGGAATCTCTTCGTGTGCATCTGTCCACACTTCCTCCGAATCCTCTTCGGAGTCCTCTTCGGAGGTGGCTGTCTCTTTTAAGATCTCGTGTAATGGTTTCGTTGATGCTGCGGTGGTAGGATGAGCCATGAACTTTGTAGAATATAACAGCAAAATTGGATCCAAGCTCAACTTGTATTCGACGTGAGTAAAATTCGAAGTCTGAACCTCCCAGCAATGAGCGCCACCAACCCACCTCCTTTAGCGATCGAGAAGCACGTCGAATACATCAAAACACTAGGGGAGGTGTGTATGATAACTCTTATGTCAATAATTTAATCGCTAACCACAACTTTTCACTGGTCTAGAACAAAGATGATCTACAATACCACTTCACTTCACATCTCCGCTTGAATGCAATATATTGGGGGCTCACTGCCTTGTGGATGATGGGCCGACAAGACGCGCTCGATAAAGAAGAACTCTTGCAGTTTGTAATGAGCTGTTGGGACGAAGAAGCAGGTGCGGGCCGCAGCCGATCCGTGCCTTAACGGTGATGAGACCAGCTCTGATTGATGAAAGGGCCTCAGGAGCATTTGGCGCACATCCAGGACACGACGCTCACATTCTCGGGACTCTGAGTGGGATCCAGATCTTGGTCATGCACGACGCGTTGGACAGGTTGGACATCCCTCGCGTGACCTCCTGTGCGTTTCGCCCTGGCATCAACGAGACCGGGCTATCTTCTGATGCTCTTAAACTCTTTGTGGAACATATTAGTCCTGCTGGGCCTTCAGAACAGCAATGGATCGTTTGCCGGTGACCGCTTCGGCGAGACTGACACCCGTTTCCTCTACTGTGTCGTCTCCGCCTTGTCCCTAATAGGGAAGCTTGATCTCTTGGACATAAACAAGACTGTTGCGCATATAGTCAGATGCCGGAACTTTGACAGTGGATTCGGGACGAGCGAGGGCGCAGAGACCCATGCCGGGCAGAGTGAGTCAATCCATGCTGTGCTTTTCTTGGACACCATCAAGAAGCACTGCGTTCCGAAGCTGATTTCTATGCTTCCTCGCCGAGGAAGTTTTCGTATGCACGGCGGCGCTTGCCATTCTCGGACGACTGGAGGAAGAAGTCGATCAAGAGACTCTCGGTTGGTGGTTGGCCGAGAGACAGCTGCCGAATGGTGGCATGAACGGGAGGCCAGAGAAGCTGGAGGATGTGAGTTCCTGCTCACTTGAGATGGGAGTGCGCCGTAAGACGTTTGACATTCTTTCCTGCCTTTGCAAAGGTGTGCTACAGCTTCTGGGTGCTTTCGTCCATGTCGATCTTGAGGAAGCTGCACTGGATCGACGACGAGGCCTTGACACGTTTCGTTCTCTCTGCACAGGTCGGTCGTTCGCGTTGGGCTCTAGCGTAACTTCTTTCTGACACCCCACGTGCCGGCTGTCGTTCTTATCCGCAAAACGAATGCAAATGCAAACTCTCTTCGATAGGACACCGAAGGAGGCGGCATTGCAGATCGCCCAGGGGATATGGTGGATGTCTTTCACACTCACTTCGGCCTCGCTGGTCAGCCCTACCACTGCGAGGTTCTTTTCGTTGTCCTCCGCAACTAATACATTCTATAACCAAAGGTCTCTCCTTGCTGGGGTATCCGGGTTTAGTCGACATCGACCCGGTATACTGCATGCCGGCGGATGTTATCGAACGTAAAGGGCTGAGGAAAGGGTGGGTTGCCTTGCCTCGGCGAACAGCGTAAGGTACAAAGGTATGGAAAAGTCTCCCCTCCGCTGCTATCTTCAAGCACAACATGCTCACACGACTGTGGACTCTTATCTTTTAATTCCACATGCGTCAAATAGTAACAAGCTGATAGCTGGAATGGAAAACACAAGATTGTTCGTTATGTTGGCATGTGGCATTATGTGTCTTGCGACCATTTGATGCGTCAGGTACGAGGACTCCTTTCTTCCGATCACAATAAAACGCCTCCCCCGCGCCACGCTATTAAAGACCGAATATGGGCGTCCCTCCGGACATGTTGTGTGCGCGCCGATTGCCGGAAGCCTCGATCACACGCCATATGAGGCATGGTCTGGCATGGTGTCATACTCAAATGCGAATGGCCCTTTGAAGAACAATCTAACTTTCCTCATTTGTTTCTCTTGGCATCCTGCCGGTGCGATAAGGAGTTCCCAAGGCGGCTTTCCGTCACTCTTCGTTTTCTATTCTCACTCCTAATATGTATTGTCCCGGGCCGAAGGCTCCAGAGCAAAATTGCAGCCTGAAGATCCCCCAAGATAAGAATCTTTGGAACCTGGAAGTCCTCATAAAAAGATGGAAACCTACATCTTTTGCGCCAAAGCTGATATCATAATGTAGCGTTCTAGGTGTGTCTAGGTGTAGCACTCGGACCGTCCAACCCGTAGCACCACAACACTAATATACGAAAGCACCGCGGCCAACGCTGTTACAGTCAGCGCTAAGCTGCAACACTGCTGGGTTGCACAAGGTTGCACATGGTGGTTCAGGAAATCCGACCGAATCCGAAAGGCAGATCAATCGAAAGTGGGGAACCGACCGTGTGGTACGACCCTGACTCTTCTGGAGAACGTTATCTTGACTCGATGTGCCCCTGGACATATTTGGCTAAATCGACAGGCCCGAGTGGTAAGTCGCTGGAAAAGGACAATATCTCAAGCGGCCCCTGGAATTGGTGGGACGATGGCGACGTCTAACAAGTTCTTTGTTGTCGAGCGATGCTATCTTCACACTTGTGCAGCACCAAGCGGTACTTAAAAGATGATTATTATACAGACACATCGGGGCACCTGGATGACGGAACGAACCGAAATTGGAAAGGAAGATGTCGTGTTTTTACCCAGCATGTGCTTCCTGAGTGCGTTATTATCCAACGACCCACATGCTTCCCACCGCAACGAGGTGTGCCTGGTCAAGCCTTGAACGCGTAAGAATTCTTCCTGTACTGCATCGAGTCAAAAGGAAAATACCTTGGAACTTGGAAGTCAGTGACTGCGGCATGCATGGCGGCTTGAAAATGCAATTCTGTGCATCCATGCGCTGCAATCCTGAAGTCACATGGCCTGAGTAGCGCAACTGTTTTGTCGTCCGAAATTTCAAATGGCGTTGCGAGTCATCGCCGTTTGAACGTTCGAACACTGTGCTCGATGGTGGACGGGAAGGGGCTGGTCGGCCGTCAAGCTGGATCGACAAATCTCGATCAAATTTCATCTTGGACTGACAGAGATTCAAGTAACGAATAGATCGCTCTACCTCACGGAATGGAAATTGTGTAAAGCATAGTGGTCGAGATCGTGAGATGCAAGCTCAAGAGAGTTGTGAATTTTCAGTTCGGCCTGTCGGCGAGTTGAACGACCTTCTGGGTTCAGGATTGAAGGGCCAAGCCAGGGGTGATGCATCCCATAGGGTCCGAAGAGGCCCCAGCTGCGTGGGAGCCTTCTTATCTTTCAGTCTAAATAGCATCGCCATCGAGCTTCAAATTCTGTAGGATTCGTCGCTCTCCCCAACCTCACACTTCACCACCACCTCTACTCCTCACTGCGAGTTCATCATGCTTGGGCACAAGATCAATGTCACATACCCAATGCGTGAGTCTTGAGGTCGTCTCTGGCGATCCCGGCCTCGTAATTAGGTGTGTGCTAACCCATGTCACGTCTTTGATCGTCTCTAGCGGGTGACCAGATGGCAGCCCAGCTCGACGATGGCTCCACTGTCATCTATAACTTGGGCGACATGGCGTGGGTCATCACTGCTACAGCCCTCGTCTGGATCATGATTCCCGGTCTCGGCTTCTTCTACTCCGGCTTGCTTCGGAGGAAGAACGCTGGTTCTATGCTTTGGGTGTCCATGATCGTCTTGGCCACTGTGTCCTTCCAGGTAGGAGTCGGGTGTTCCACCTCTCGAATTTGATGCCAGGAAGCTCATTCTTTTGCAGTGGTTCTTCTGGGGTTTTTCGTTGGCCTTCAGTGATGGCGCTAATTCGTACCTCGGCGATCTCCGTACGTGCACCCCAACTGCACATCTCAATCCCGATCCGTACTGACCGAGAACTTGCTGCACCAGGCTACTTTGGATTGAAAGGTGTCCTTGCACAACCATCTATTGGCTCTCCTCGCATCCCCGCCCTACTATTCTGCATCTACCAGTGCATGTTCGCAGCTATCACGTAAGTCATACTTCGCGTGCCTCGGCAGGTCTTCGACGCAGCGGTTGCGGTTGCTTCTTCTCAAGCTTTACACGAAAAAGCTGATCGACTCCCTTGCCGGAAATATCCAGCCCGGTTATCGCCATTGGTGGTCTCGCTGAACGCGGCAAGCTCGGACCGGTCATGGTTTTCACTTTCCTCTGGTCCACTCTCGTCTACGACCCGATCGCCTGCTGGACATGGAACCCCGCTGGATGGTCCTCAAAGATGGGAGGTCTCGACTTCGCAGGAGGAACTCCGTAAGCAACTGACTCGCTTAAGCATGATCAAATATTAGGCGCTAATTAGCATCGCCTTCGTTTTTTGCCCGCTCTTTCCAGTGTGCATATTTCTTCCGGAACCGCTGCCCTCGCCATCTCCCTTTACCTCGGAAAGCGCCGTGGATATGGTACCGAGCGTCTCGCTTACAAGCCCCACAACACCTCCTACGTCGTCCTCGGCACGGTCCTCCTCTGGTTCGGTTGGTTCGGTTTCAACGGTGGTTCCGCGCTCAGCGCCAATTTGCGTGGTGTCCAGGCCTGCATCGTCACCAACCTCGCTGCTTCAGTCGGTGGTCTCACCTGGATGTTGTGGGATTACCGCCTCGAGCGCAAGTGGTCCGTCGTCGGCTTCTGCTCTGGTGCCATCTCCGGCCTCGTCGCGATCACCCCTGGGTCCGGTTTCGTTGGAGCTCCGGCTGCCGTAGCATTCGGTATCATCGGCGGAACCGTGTGCAACTTCTCCACCAAGCTCAAGTTCTGGTTCCACTATGATGATTGCCTTGATGTGGGTTTTTTAAAAGTCATCGTACGCAGGTGCTACATCAAACTGACGAAATTTGTTCGCGAAAACCTTAGATCTTCGCCGCGCACGGTGTTGGCGGCATCGTCGGAAACATCCTGACCGGTATCTTCGCCGAATCGTCCGTCGCGGCCTTTGACGGCATCACCACCACCTTGCCCGGAGGTTGGCTCGACCACAACTGGATCCAGCTTGGCCATCAGCTCGCTGATTCCTGCGCAGGTGTCTCGTACTCGCTCGTCATGACCACCATCATCCTCTGGATCATGCACTTCCTCCCCGGATGCCGCATGCGCATCGACGAGGAGAGCGAGATCATCGGTGTGGACGACGCCGAGATGGGCGAGTTCGCGTACGATTATGTGGCGGTTGACGCTGAGCTCGGTCCCAAGTCGAACTTGGAAGGTGCTCCCGATGCTGGACGTGGCGGTGCTGGAAACATTGAGAATATGATGGAGGAAGCCGACAACTCTCATCAGCATTCGATGGATCAGGAGAAGCAGCAGACTGTATAGATTGTTGGGGGTTGTGTTTTGTTGTATTTGAGGATATGTCGCTTTTGTTGTTGTTGTTGTTGTCAACCACCCCACCATCGTTATTCATATAGAATCATCGTCCTAGATCCCTTACCTACTTTCCCTCCTTGTACCGCTTCCTAGCCTAACCTGACCACTTTTGATCCTCTGTTCCAATAGCCATGTACAATCTGTCAACGTTTTCCTGTGTGTTTTCTAGTAAGCTGAAGTTGGGTCGAGATCGAGTAGACCCGGGACATGCACAAAGCATACCTTTATTGCCGCTACCTACATGCTCAGTTGGAGGTTCGAACCACCAGCGATGAAGGGCTGCTGCTTTGAGGGTCAGCTTTGAACGCAACGCAGCCATGTCTTGGAGCCAATGGCCGGACCAATATCAATGTCATCAGGATACCCTCAAACATTTGGCTTCCCATCCATTTCTACCCTAAAGGAAAACCATCAAACCCATCAAACCTACGAGTGAACGCTACGCGCACGTCAAGCTGGCATCGAGGTCATTTCACCCTCAAGCATGGAAAACACATTCAAGCATTGAACCCTTGTTATCCATGGAGATAGAAGCTCACTCACTCTGGCTGGTATGCTGGTTGTGATCTGGACCCACCTCAAGCTAAGTGTCACGTCACCGTGCACATGCGCCCCACACGTTGTGCCACTCGCGCCGAGCGCAAAACTGCTTACGGTTTCAGTTCGAACCTCCCATTGGCCGCTTTTGCACAGGCTGCTCCCCGCACGTACATCCATTAGCAAATGACCGCTCAACTACCCACTCTTCGCAGCTTCGTCTTGCGTATATGTGTAGGAATGACCCCGTGCTTGCACCCTCGTCACAACAGGCCGATATACATAGGTTCCGTCGGTGACACGCGATGGTGTAGTTTGCTGGATTGGTTACTCGATCATGAAGGCTTCAACTGTGCAGTCAGACTGCAGCAGCCGCCCATTGTCCCTTGAGGACCGCTGGCTTCCTTTCGGCTTCCTTTTTCCTCCGAAGACGCGATAGGCGTAATTCGGACTGGTGTCCCTGCCAGTCCGTCACCATATTTGCGCGACCTGTTCCTCACTTGCCCTGGTTTACTCGCTTTCGACCGTATGCTAGAACTACAACACCGTTTCCCACCCCAAAGTATAAGTTCCGTGGCACTTGGGTGTTGGGGGAAGCATCGCTCAAGCTAGTTACAAGCCTTTAAGTCCTTCCCTTACATTCAGTCAGCTTCGGTCACCCAACCCACCTCATTGAATCAGTCATGCTCGCAATCACCGCTTCATCCATCCCTTTTCATCTCATATAATCTTTCGCTCCCACCAAGCCCGTCCCCCGAAGGCGCAGTTCTATCGCGATCCAACTCTGACCTCGGGCCAATCACGCCGCCGGGCCAAACAAGGTCTCCAACCGCAAGCGGTTCAACAGGAGCGTCAACATGTGAGAAA
>WSTV01000018.1:38694-66607 GCA_019632285.1 Tulasnella sp. 332
GGAATCTATTGTTGACTTCGATACCAGCCCCTCCGACCTCGTCATCCCCTTGTACGTTTACTGCCAATGATAAGTCACCACTTTTACTGATGGACACGTACACGCGTAGGTCGAGCTGCTCGGGCTGTGCTGGTCAAATCTTCGCGTCCAGCAAGTCAAGCACTTCCAAGTGAGTGACATGTGCTTCTATATGTCAGTCCAGGTAGGTCTAACTTTGTTGAAATTATAAGGATACCAAGAAGGCCTTGAGCATTACCTACGAGGATCAGAGCGGAGCAGCTGGAACGGTCGGCACCGAAACGTCACCGTTGCTGGGGTGATGTTGAAAACCTCAGCTTTGGCGGTGTCACTTCAGAGGCCGGCAGTCTCAACTGAGTGAGCCATATAGGTCTTGAACTGACTTGTTCGATATATCCACTAATGTGCCTTTTTCTCAGAGCTCAACAAGGGTTTACTTGGCTTGGGTCTCAAGGGGAAGTAGGTCCCTTGAAGCCACCTTTTTGAGATCAGCGCATGAGAACTCGTCTGTTCTTTTGCAGCTCGCGGGCTGGCAGAGCACCATTCTTCGAGATGACGGCCAGCAATAACAGACTCGCCCTCCCGGTATTCTCATTCTACATGTCCCGGGACGGCGGATCCGGCTCCGGGCTCTACTTCGGATGCATCAACTGGGATAAGTCCCCTGGAGATACGCCTCATCCGCACTCTTGACAGCATGACGTTGACTTAACAGCTTCTTTTCGCTTGATCGTCTAGATGTCGACTATTATCCTCTTGGTCCGTCGGCCACAAAGGATACGCAGCTGTAGTGGAACACATAGCCAGCCCGGGACTCTTCTATAGCAATGGCACTGGTGGAAGCGGTGGGAACGGCGGTAAAGGCGGAGGTGGTGGAGATGGTGGGGACGGCGGTAACGGTGGAGACGGTGGCGGAGACGGTGGAGATGATCGCGACGACAATGGAGATGACGCAAAGGTTGGATTTCATCATCATTAGACCATTGAAAAATAACACTCCCGCCTCTGGGCCGAACCCTCCGCCCTTGCCGCTGTTCTCGGCTCCGGCACTACTTTGGTAACTTCAGCTGTTTCTGACTTCATTTTCTATCGAGATGGCACAGCGTTCTCTCCAAAGGATCTACGTCCCCGTAGCCTCAGCCAAGGCTCTCAATGCTCAAATCCCTGGAGCTAAGGCAGTACCTTCCGACACTTATCCCTGCACGGCCACCATTGAAGCCATCAGTATCGGGTTTGGAAGCAAGAAATGCGTAATCAACCCCTCGGGCTTCAACCTTGGACAGGCTACGAACGGCTCCACGATCGGTGAGTAATGCAGCGCAAAACCTCAGTAATCGAGGATGTTCCCACTCACTTTTTACACCTCCAGCTTCCAGGAGAGGATTTTGGTGGCAAACCCGCGATTTTTAGCGACGAGTTCATGAAGGATCGGTGCTGTCTTTGGTTGCGCACAACGCGAGGTGGACTTCACTGCATCCATCGCAACCAAAGACTCCAAAGCCCCGTCCTCTTCTTAACTTGTGAAGGTTGTGACACCTCTTCGTTGAACGAATGTATATACCCTCATTCCCATCTTCAACTGCTGTGTGTAAGACAATTTCATGGACGCCTTCTTCATGCCAATGAACCATGCACGTGACTAACCCTGAACGAGATCGAACGCCCTCTCAACTTCAATAACCACCATAAGCTGTAACGCCGTCTCCAGCTTCCCCCTTGGCTTCCTTCTTGCTGTGAGATATCACCTGACCCTCTTCTCAAGAGGATTTTTTTGGGATATGGTGTTTAAGCATCAAAGACTGGGAGGTTTGGCGGAGTTGGTTGACGCCCACCCTGTCGCTCATAGGAATCCTCATCATTCGAGCGCTCTTGCTTCTGGAATCTGCGCTCTCTTATACTATGATTCAACTTGCCTTGATACCCAGCATCATTGCGGTTGAGACTAGGCATCTTTTAGCATCACCCTGTCCGCTTTCTCTTCAACTGGAAGGAGCATGTGCTCAATCTTCCTCGCCAACTCATCTAAAAACTCCAGGTAAAAGTATTTCATGCATCGTATCCTACCGTCACCCTCTGTCACTCAACTGTCCATGCGATTCTCGTCGATTCCTTTCAAAGCCCCGAGCTCCTAATGGCTTTCGCCTGCCCCAGCTACACGTGCTACTACCTAGTGGTGAAAGCAAGACTAGCAGAGGCGAAGCTCAAGGAAGAGATTGCAGCCTTGGTCGAACAGACAAGAAAGACGGAAAGGAAATACAAGCTGCGTGATGCGGAGATGAAGGAGACGCATCAGTACGGAACAGCCGAGGCGAACAGAAAGGAGGAAATGACTATTTCTCTGAGCTTCCTTAAGCTGGGACAACTCACATTGGTTCGTCTTCTTATGACTAAGAACGGCCCAAGTAACTTGCTAACAAAGAGTGGTCGCGACTACAGCCTGAAGTACGCTTCATGATGGAGTACCTGCCACAGAGCGCCCGAATCAATCTATTCTCATACCACTTCGTCAACATGATTTTCGACCTTGCTCCACTTCCTAAGGTCATGTGTTACAACCAATATGTGTTATAACCTGTATGTTTGCTGCCTTTACCTTCCAAATAGATGATAGACTGGCGCAAAGACTATCAGGATCATCTCGGCAGACAAGTCAAGCAGGTGCGTTCGTACTTGAAAAGGTCTTGATTGTGTTTACCGAAACCAGGCGATCGCGATTTAGCAAGCCGATCGAGCGTCTCGAGAGTTAATCGCACGTACAAGAGGCCAAGGTGAACTTGTTAGCCTTACCCTTGGCTCATTAGTGCTCCAATCTTGCATCACTTTATTTGCTCAATTTTTCGTTGTTCTTGGTCGAGATTACGCTGGTCGTTGAGGTCCTACCATCTGTAAACTGAACCGATGTTGTCCTGTCCCTTCCGAATGTAGTAACAACATCTACTCGCCTCCATTTAGCCGGCTGCTATGGAGGCACCACTCACAAGTGGGAAAAGAGTGTGTAAGGGCGGCTCCGCGAGCGTATTGCATTGCGACGTTGACACCTTTCGCGTCCGTGTTGAGCCTTGGCTACGTGAGCCTAAGTTGGAAGGGCAGATGTTATGGGTATGCATTCAAATTGTTTACAACCGATTTACCGGATGTCTCTTTGTGAATGAACTGACTGGCTTCTACCTTCCTTCGCATAGGAGCTTGTACCATTTGCAATGCCATACCTACCGAAGACCCACGTCATCAATTGAACACTCTCGTACAAGTTTCTTTATGTGAGTATTGTTCAGGCCGTAAATTGTAGAGTCGTTTCTTACACGCATGTCTCCAAACAGGATATACTCATGAGTTCACGAAGCGCCTTTTGCTCGGAATCCAGCCAAGACTTGGTGGTGAGTCCTGTGCCATGACAGCTATCCGACTGTTTTGTCACAGCTCACGCCTGCTTTCTCATTGTTTGCGGCCCAGGGTCCCGTTCGATGATCATGTAGCCAAGAGCCACGCTTTGTCAATGCCCACCCCACCTGGCCCTCGACTTTCTTCTCAGGCATCCCATCGTGCCTTGACATTGTATTGTATTTTCTTGGTCTCTTCGGCCTCGCCCTTCATTAGTTTACCTGGAACTGCTCAAGCGCTGACAGCAACGATTGAAATGTATTTGGCTACTCTCATCACAACCTGTCGTTCTGGGTAAAATGTCCTCCTTTCCGACCTCAACTTTGGCAACGTGGGTTATCGCCTGGTCTCTACGACCGATGCAATGATTTAGAATCACACGAAGTCGCTGGAGAGCGCGACAGAGAAGACACCGAAACCTTGAACTATCGGCTAGGAAAATATAAGAGATAGAGTAGAGATGCAGGAATATACAAGAGAGGAAGACACGAAGCACTGACACAACATAAGTACCACTTCTGCTCTTCCTATAGCCTGTCCACCTTTCATACGTCATAAGTCGGATCATCGTTCATCTCAGCAGCCGTTCGCCTTCTACCGATCGTCCTACTCGCTAGAGTGCTGGTCATATTATTGATCCCGATGGTCGTCACAACGTCGGAGATGAAGCTCTCAGCTGCGTCGGCCGGTTGTGCCATCCTGGGTGCTCCCATTCTCCATGTCGCCATTGTTGGGTTGTCATCTTCGCCCTCCCAATGCCTTGGTGCACGTAGCTGTTCGACGACTTCATCCTCATCCTCGTCTTCAGCCGAGCGATTGCCAATCGACATGATCGTAAATGCCGCGGAACGGAAACCTTGCCCAGGGGTCGGCGGTCCAGCCGTCGCGTTGGACGATGTTGCAGCCGTAGATGTCGATGAGGTACTCGCGATACGGGCTATCACCGTCGATGAAGCTGGCACGGCGGTTGTACCATCGGAAGACGACGACGAGCCCGCTCTGGCATATGATTTGACGGGATCACCAGCGATGTTCGCGGCCAGTCCTGTTGCAATAGATTCATCGTTCAGGATTGAGGTTGCAGTCGTAATGGCTACGGATGGTGC
Organism: Tulasnella sp. 332; assembly: GCA_019632285.1. Classification (NCBI taxonomy): domain Eukaryota; kingdom Fungi; phylum Basidiomycota; class Agaricomycetes; order Cantharellales; family Tulasnellaceae; genus Tulasnella; species Tulasnella sp. 332. Next base: position 43,200 of record WSTV01000018.1, read on the forward strand.
AGGCGAGAACGAAAGGGGTAGACCGATGGTTGTAGGCGGTGAGGTCATCAGAGGCGCCGAAGTGGACGACTCAGCCACTCTGTAGCCTTGCTCCACTTTCGGAAAGGTGCTGATCATGGGCATCGAGGTAGATGTGGCGGCGAGGTCCGGAGCCGTACCATATCCGGGAGTAGATGCCGGCTGAGTAAGTGGAGGGACGGTTGAAGCTTGGTTGGTCTGAGCTGGTTCCTCAGCGTAGGTTGCGATCGTCGACCCAGGTTGCGAGATCGGTATATGTAACGCCTGTGGGACATTTAATGTTGGAATATCGCCCATGGAGACGTCGCTGAACAATGTTTGCGCGGCAGGAAGGGCTGCGGGGCCGAAGGTGACAGCAGGCGCACTGGCGAGCTGTGACACGAGAACAAGTAGAGGGTCCGCTGCTGAAGACTCCGACTCGTCCATGCCGTCCGTATCACTAGCGAGATCAAACACAGCACCTTCCCCCATCTCCTCATCCTCCTCGTAGTCCGATAGTCCGATGTCATCTTCCACTGTAGCTAGCATACCAGTGGATTCGTCCAGAACGATGCCACCATTGGTGGACGTCACTGCTTCATGGTCATCCATGACAGTATCAAGGAATATGTCGACCTCAAACGAGGCTGGCTCGGGCTGGGGTATCATAATGCTGGCCTCGGTAACGACCTCGCCATTGACGAAGACTGCGTCGGAATCGGCCGTCGTGGTCGCCTGGCTCAGGCCTTGATGGCCCATTTCAAGGTCGTCAGGGATGACCTCCGCCGACTCGTCTATCGCCAGGCTCGCTTCTACATGCATGACTCTAAGGACGAGAAGCCGCATTAGAAAATGTAAGTTAGATAGACCGCCAATGACGCCACTCACATCTCAGAATTACTGGTCGGCATGACCTGAACTGATACCACACTCGTAGTCTCGATATCCGCTGACATGTCAGAGTCCTCGACCAATATCTGTGTTCCATCGTCAGCTTGGTGAGGATCTTCCAGCTCTTGTGGTGCGACACTTTAAGAAGGACTTGAGTTAAATACTGTTAGAGAGCCGCAAAGAATGTTACGTACATTTCAGGTTGCGCAGGTGTGAGGGATTCGGCGACGGGGTTTATAAGGAGAATGGGTGGGCCATCGGCAGACACCGTGCTGATCTCAACGTAGGGTTGGACAGTGGCTGCAGCATTGGGATCATCTGGTGTGATCACCGAAGTCGTAGGAGAATAAAACGGCGAAGATGCCCCGGTGGGTTGTCGAAGCAGCTGGGCAATCTGCGAAGCGGCCTCTTGGCCCGTCTACAAGACAAATTCAGTGAAAAGCGTTCACAAGACAGATATTGGACGGGTCGGAGAGAAAAACTCACGGCAAAGTAACGACGCTTCAAGACGTGGCGGGAACTGAATGGTAGGACCGTGAAATCTACTAAGCCATCGTGTGCGTAGCTCATTTCTGTGCCCAGGCCGAATGTGAAGTTTCCGAGGTTGGACCCAGCCGAACCTTCCACTAACAACCACCAAGTATTTTCCCTTCGGCAGTGGGCGCGAAGCGTAAAACTCGCATCGACGAACTTGGCACGCTTCTTGAAAAGCCCAGCAAATCGGAGAGGCGGAGAGGCGCAAGGGAGGATAGATGCGGGGAGCCTGGAACGATTGAAGAACCGAATAGATGGCTGTTAGTGGTGGTTCATGGCGTAGTGAGCACACAAATTGGATACTCACATTGCAAGCGCGGTGAAATCCACCTCTTCCAAACCAAGCTGTACGCCGGCCATGACTAGTGACTGACCATCATCATGAATAGCACTGAGCCTTTCAGATGAGGGGCCTTCAATGCCTAGAAGCACACTGGCTTCCGAACTGGTGAGGTCAGTCGATCCTGATGCTGTGACAGACCTATCAAGCACGAACGCAGGGCAAGGTCAGAATGGAGCACCTGGCGAACTTAACGTCAACTCAAGACCAACAGAGGAGCTAATTTCAAATTTTCAGGAGCATGTCCTTCGCCAAAATCTCCGGCCAACGCCAATCGATTATCAGCGCCGACTACCGTCCCGTCTCCACCGCCAGTCGCAATCGAGAAAATTCCGATATCCGCAATAGACGTATTAGATCCGCGAGGGGCATAGTCTGATTCTGCTGAAAGATGAGCATCGGGTGTAGATGGCCTGGAATACGAATAAGTCATGGCTTCTTGCGAGGCGCGTGGATTTTCTCGAGCTTACCTGTTGGCCAATCCGCGACTAGACACATTCGACGTTGACGATAATGAGGTCGCCACGGATGACTGAAGTTCCGAGCTCTTGACTGTCGAGCGGCTAGAGCTAGAGCTTGAGCTCACCACGTCGATGCGGGAACTGTCGGGTGAATCCGCAAGGCGTGTCGCAGCAGTAGCTGCGGCGGCAAGCACTTCTTGGGTTGGGGACTCTTCCACGTGTAGTCTGTAGGTAGAAACAAGCGACCCAATCACCTGTCGAAGCAAGCGTCAGAAAGTGCTTGGAGGTGGAGGATCGCAAACCGAGGCGTTTACTTGAAGGATAGGGCTATCCTTGCACACCAGTGCATGTAACGACCCATCTTGGCCAACGATACGCTAAAAAAGTGGTGAGATCGTTTAGATACGCGTTATAGGAGAATATGTGCTTAATTAATAGCACATACGATCATCTCTTTGTTCCCGTTGGCCGCGCACGGTGGCTCTGGGTACTCAGTCGCTCTTGGCAAGACCTGTTGGAGAAGAAATATTGTAAGAGCGTCCCCTTTTACAGAAGAGCCAACCACAAACCTTAGCAGGCTGCTCAAGTGCGCACGGTTCTTGCGTAGCGGGGGCGACGCCGGTATACTGATTTGTGTCCTGCCAGACACGCAATGCGAAAGTGAGTCAGCGCACGACACACGAATTAGTACAGCACCAAAGTACCTTAATGTTAGTTCGAGTCTCCTGAATAAGAGGGCTTCAGTGAAAGTTTTCGAGAAGCAGAGCCACAAAAGACCTACAGTGGGCGGTGATGAACAAGGAGGGTTGGAGTGTAGGTTTTCAACGAGGGCGGGAAAGATAATCTCATCCAAAGACAGAGGAGAAATTTTCGGAGTGGAGGCTGGTTGAGGGAGGACGGGGGTAGAGGCGGAACGGGATTGTGAGCTCAGCCGGGTCAGAGTATGACGTTCAGTAGGAGTTTCAGTCACTTCCAAGCATATTAAGAATGTTGAGAGAAGCAGATAAAATGCAGTGAGCTTGAGACGTGTCTGCTCACAAGTTTGGACCAGGCTTTTCATTCGTTTCCTGTTCAATTCCTGCTCTTGGGTGTTGCCAGTGGGGCGGCGAGCTCCAAGGTAGTTGGCAAGCGCCGGAGAGGATGATTGAATCGAGGGAGTTGTGACGTTGTAGTAGATGGTTGGAGTGATGACCAGCGGGGCGAATAGAGATGCGGATGGGCGAAGACTTCGGAGGTAAGCGGCACTCGCTTCGGCGTGAGCGACGTGGTCGAGATATACTATAGCGATAGTATCACAGAGGGATAATGAGCGAGCTTCAGAATGAAAGAAGATGAAGAAAGATGAAACTGCTTACCATGGGGGGCATGGAGTTGGTCATAGTGGTGGTCGACGATGACGGGAGCGGGAGGAACATCGAACCGCGCTCGCTTCCCACGATGATGGCCCTTCTACAAACGTCCCCAACATGTGAGTTCCTCGAAAGCAAATAGGAAGGAATAACTAGTACTCACATCTTCGCAGGAATCTACGCTTGCAGTCTGGAATGAAATGATACGGGGTCAGAATCTGGGAGGGAACGCGCTCAAGATTGAATGCATATACACACAACGATGGGGATATCAGATGGGTTGAGAGGAGTGGGAAGGGTTGATGAAGCGGCTAATACTTTGGCTTTGGAAGCGGCCTTTCTGGATTGACATCGGGAAGGTTTGGGGGTGGTGGAGGGACGGGCAGCTTGGTGCATGAAGTCGCGATGGGCAGCGACTGTTCGATTGCTAAGAACTGACTTGGAACTCGAAGAGGAAGGAGTAGGATGGAGGGCTTGGTCGGATAGGGGGGAGGAAGAGGGAGGAAGAGTGATGGGTTGATCTTCGGTATTCGATGCAGCCACCTTCGCCGCCGTCAAGCGGAAAGGGTTCCTAAGTACGTCGCAGATGTAGGTAAAAGTGGAGTGCATGATGAGAAGACTTGAAGTGAGTTTGGTGGTGTGGATGAGACGAGGAGGGGATGGTTGTGGTGAAGAGCGTTACGAAAAACCCGATCGTTGTTGCATTGAATAGGTTCCGCTGGCATCGGGTTGTCGACGCTCCCAGGAATCATCGATGCTCTTCTAGTAAAAAAAATGACCTCTATGGTACTGGAGATACATAGACTCGGCTGCATGGGCCATGAATGGGAGAAGTTGTGCATAGGTACCATAGTCATTGAGAGACCCCTGGTTGGAGTGACCAACAGATACGCCCGACCTTGTTTGTAACATGCGCATTGGTTAATACAGCTGAAGGAGATTGGAGAGCGTTGCCGTCAATATTCCGGTACATTGTGGTCCAGGAACCTGAGAGGCGGGTTAAGTGTTGAAGCGTGAAGAGGGGGGGAGGGGGGTTGTGGGCTCGCTGATACACCCACTCTCCATTGCTGCCATCGAGCTTGGAGAAGGCTTTAGCATCGTAACTTATGCACACGCGTATAGCAGTATCAAGAGGGCATAGAAAATCATGATTCTCGTCCTATGCAATACTGTTGTTGGTTGGTGTAGAGCCTCGACGGCGATTGTATAGATCTCGTGCGATGTAGTGGCTGGGCGAGCTGATATATTACGGTGATTGTATGGAGGAGCATCGATGTGATGGTTAGCAGAGGCGCAATGTCGGGGCGATAAAATTGCAGCGAGCTGGCGAGTTCCAATAGGCCGGCTGGCCAAGATAGGGAAAGGCGCAAAGGAACAGGCGAGGGCAATGCTGCTGATAGGGAGATTGAATGTTGACCGCAGAGGTGATGATCCAGCTCGAAGGTCCAGGTGGCTGATCATTGGTTTTGAGACGGCCGAGCTCTTCGACGACAACAAGCAGGCGCCTTGAGATGTGTTTTATTGCATTACATCGGGTATATAGCCAAATTCTGGACGTTTTCAAGAATGAATACTGCGATTGAGTATGGGTTTGGATGAAGTGGGACGGCATTGAAACCCGGTTGGGGCTGATCTAGGATGCAGCTGGATTAATCGAGGGATAAGCAACCGAGGCGATCGAACATACGGTGATCAGTGGATAATATGGAATCGATACTGATCATGAGCGATGCCCACCCCTTCATATAGTCTAACCACGGGTGCTCCGTGGATGACTGCAGTCTTGAGGATCGTTAACCGAAGTTACGGGCAGAATATAACTCCAAGGGAATATGAAGAAGTTATAGATGACGGAACGGGATCTACAAGAACAAAATCGAGTGAGGACTCACAAGGATCAAGTGACAAGAGAGGGACGAACTGACTGAGCCACCGCATCAGTCCAGACACACACTAGCAGCACCCGTTCAGAAGTCTAAACAGGATAGATTGATCATTCTTGCCGTTTTAGAGATGAGGGAGATGGGTGTTGAAGGCGAGCCGCTTTGGGTTTGAGGTGGCTGGTAAGCAGAATGACCTCTTTTCAGCGCTCAAAAACTGGCTAGACCGCTGGCAGCGAAGGGTAAATAAAAGCGCCATTTAATGCATTACGATTGGTTGAAGAATTCTCAACTGAACCAGACAGATATGAGCAGAGAAACGACGCCAGCAGAGATTGGACAGATTGCAAATTGCGCGTACCCACGTGTTAGACAGGGATCAAGGGTCTGACAGGCACCCTTACGGTGATTAGTTGACCATTCTACGGTTCTTCCCTTAGCCTGCAATATATGTACTTTGATATTTTCGGACTTCATGGCCATCTGTTGATTGTCGAGGTCTCAATGACTCATCGACAGGACGCAGCCGCCTAAAGGAACAGGTCCCTTCGAAATATATCCTACTCTCAAGGAAACTGAGTCGCTTGTTTAGGAGGTGACGTCGTGAAGAGAACAAAGAACAGTTAAGACCCTCAAATGGCTTATTCTATCCATCAACCTCCTTTTAACGACTTTTCAAATCCTTGATTGCGGCCTGTAGAAATAGCTCACAGGCATCCATTGGCCGCTTCACTGATTACGACATCCTCCACTGATAATCAGACCACCTAAACTAGCTCTTTTGGAATAGTGCCCTCGTGAGATCTATGTGGTTTTTCGTAGTATTGTGAGACGCTTCAGCAACGGAGATGAGATATCGAAACGTACTCACTTCCACAGGCACATTATCCTCACTAGCGCGCAACCTAGTCAGAGGAGCCATCACGATGCGATGTTGCAGTTATATGTGCCCGACACGAAGGGGGGCTAAATATTGTCCTTGAGACATTTGGAGATATCACCACGAATTTTCAGTAGATGGAAAGACTGGTAAAGAAATTGCAAGAGATTGGAGTCTTCAAGAGCATCCCTTATATAGTGCGCCATACTCCCGAGTATGCTATATCCACGTAAATATCGGATAAAAATATATAAAACTGGGGTTGAAAGTTGCATGCAGCGAGCTGATTGAATGCGGGAATGGTTGTTCGACCCCAAGGCTAACGTGAGGACGTTCGGGAGAACTGACAGCAGGCTTCCACTTCGGTCAAAAGCTTTGAAGATAGACATCTGTATTCTCGCAGTAGTTGAGCTAGATGTGGCGGCTTTCGAGTGCCATCCATACACAAAAAAGTCGGTTTTTAGCTGTGAGCAAAAGATTGCACTCGCGACGCAGTCGCCTTGGATGAAACCGTCATATGTCACTTTAGACCATTCGTCAAGCGCATGGCCATTATGCGGTGCGCTCGTTCCGGTCGTTGTCAGGACGGCAACATTGGTCATTACCTCCCAATGCGGTACAGGGACGACACAGGATTTAATCTTTGATTATACGATAAGAGACACTGCGAACAGATCCCTCTTCGACAACTTCACGCTCTAGGGTTTATTAAGTTGTGCATTCTGCCTCTTCTATCACAATGGTTCCTTTGGATGCACTGACGGCATAAACCCGTCAACGCTCCGCGACTAAACCCGGATATAAATGGTTACGAACTCAAGCCGGCTGGCAGATGGAAACCGGTCTAACCGGGTTTTTTCTATTCGTGGGTATCGGAGGGTTGTGAATGCCAAGGAGATGTCGCCAATACTTCGCTACTATTTTCTACAACTTCATCTTAGACCTGATCTCACAATGGCGCGATCGAGGCAGGGATATTCCCTCACTTCCTCACTCTTGGGGCAGCTCTTTAAGGATTTAGGGCAGTGCATTTTATGGTAATTTTCGATTCCCTGTTGCAACAACGAAACATCGCGATCTGAGCTTTCTCTTTGGTGCTCCTCGCTAGATTACTATCCGCGCGACCCGCTCATGTAGACCTTCTCGTAAACTGGATGTGGGTTTGAGAGAGGCAGATTCTAGCTGGAGAACTGGAAGCGTTACACTGTGCGCCTCAACTTCACCTCATGTTGGAAGTATCCGGAAGCATTACGATGTCGAAGCTGGGGTTCGGAGCTCAATTAAAAGACGGTGATAGAGCATCCACCCTCCAAGGAGAGACGCCTCACGTTTAATCAGCTTGTGAACTCCCGGTTGCCTTTGGATGGCCCTGAAGCTGTCAAAAAGGAGCGCGTGGATCGGTTCTGGGTGCTCAGTTTCATAACGGTGTGCTCTATACGCTTGGATAGGATTGAAGTGAGGATGAAAATTGATGACAAGGACGCTGGTGCTAGGTAAATTTTAGATTATATATAATTACTTCAACCGTTCGCTCGGTCTTCATGTACTTTTCAGTTCCTAAATACTGGGATATACCTGGGATAGCACTGTCGGGGAGATCAGACATTTAGAAAGGCTTGAATGCTTCCTTCGAGATTCACCCTTTGCTAGTTTGCAGAAGGCGGCGATAGACGTGCCTTTCATCCTGGTGAACGTCAGCTACTATCGGTGCGACGCGCTAATATTGCGGGAGTGTGGCGATCCGGTCCTGGTGCCCCTCCTTTGTGTGACCTTGTAAGGCATCACGGAGCTCTCCCAAGTTATCCAAGCCACCACAACGAGCGTCACGATGACCAAGCAGAACGTTCAATCAAGTCTTGAAAACGCTCTACATCAGCTCTAGAGAATAATCGTAGGCCCTGTCGTAATGGTTCTCGAAACCGAAGTCAAGCTACCAATGGGCTCCTGGATCTGGTGGGTCCTGGCAGGTTCACTAGCGTCACTTCCATTCCGTACCGCTGGTCCGTACAACGCAACGCAACGAAGGAGAACTTGTCAGGGTGCTTCCTGTCTTCTTACACACCCTCGCTATCAACAGTGATCTGTACTCGCAAAAACCATCAGTCATTTCGGCGCTTAGCTGGTCCAGAGATATTGATCATTGGGGACGCAAATACCGAGGGGAATGTTCACCGCTTTTGGTCACCCATGAAATGGATGCAGTTAGTGAGAAGATGCCGGATAGCTCGGTTGTCATAGAAGGAGAGGAGTGCACAAAGGAGACAGTTTTGACGGAATCAGGCCGTACAAGATGGGCTTAGCTCACATGTCACTGCTATCAGCAACTCAATCGACCATTCGAATCATACTTCTCGCTCGCGCCCTCAGATTGACCGCTCAGGCTTATTGAAATCTTGAACATCGATCTCCCGCAAGCCCAGATAGCCTTCCTTTCGGTATGTCGTTCGGCCGCAGGTGGTGAATCCACGCCCAACGAAACCGTCCCCTTCGCAGCTGGATTGCGTTCCACTAGCTTCCGCGGTGTTGTAGAGACAATATGGGAGACTGAAGACGAGGATGTCTTGGTCGTGGTGAAGGCGTTCTATGAATATATGTTCAGGATTGGCCTGGAGAGTGTAGACTATAGGGATGGGGCCAAGGCGTTATCAATGGACGTTGACGCTCTTAGGAAGACGCAAGAGGACTTTCCGTGGAAGCGCTGGATCTCGTTCGCTCATTACAGGAGCTGAGGAATGCTTGATTAAAGAGCGTTAAGGTGCGTAATCGGGACTCGAGGCCCTCATATTTACTCGGAAATTGATCTACAATAATGTATTACAGGCGGCATCGAGGGAATTGGACTACACAATAGAAGTGACGGCTAGTGGTTCGGCGTTCCTTACAGGATATACGTCCACGCAGGTCCAGGACCAAAGTATCGTATTGTAGCGGGAGTGTGGGTTTGGCTAACAATCAAGAAGAGATCATTCAGGACAGTGTCTCGGCCATGTATCGGTTACAGTAAATGGACGTACGTTTCTTTTCTGTTTGTTGCTTTGAATGTGGTCCCATCGTATTTCCATCTCTCCATCCTATCCAGGGGCAATGGATTTTCTGCTTGAATAACGATTTAAATGCGGCTCCTTCGGAATGTTATTGGCCTGGGTTAACTATGACAAGATAAGGTCCAGAATCCATGAAGGCCAGCAGGATATCGTCAGGCCGTTGCCATTTGGGCGATCGTTTGATCGATAGATGCGTCCACCCAGACGAAGAACAACTGTAAATCCATCTTGATGAGCAACCGGTACACCAAAGCAATGGATTCGTACTTTCAACTCCTGAAATCCCGTTCAATCTTCCTGTATTTTGTGGGAGATGATTGCTAGAACATAACATCTAATATGAGCATGGTCATGCTAGATGACACCTGAGTGGTTCGTTCGTTGATGGATTTCAAAATTCAGTATTATGGCCTGGTCAACCGCAATGCAATAGACACGGAGTGTAAGCATTAACATTAGAGTAAGCAATGGCCAGAAGATGATCATAAATGGCTGAGTGAGTCTTAAACGACATGCAATGCGCCTCGACCCAACACGTCATGGGAGCAGGCTTTGGGCTTCAAATCTTTCAACATGTAGCACGTCATCCAAACGCGGAGAGCCTGTCAACGAAGCACATAGCTCAATCGAATAAGCAATACGTGTATTACATGTAGAGTGGTGGGTTGTGGTGGTTGAAGATTGAATTTTCGTTGTTGCCGTCAAAGGGGGTTATGATAGCTGAGGGCTAAACTGCGCTGAGTCTTACTCTGTCTCCGCAGAGCTCAAAAAGAGCTGAGCCAAATTAAAAACGTCACGACATCATTGATGGATGGTGGGTCTGCGTTCACAGGGTTTGTTTTGGCTCGGTCCAAGTTGCGATCTACACCTCCCTTTATCCAACTTCACGCGATTCCTCTCTAATTTCCTTGATATATCTCTGTCTTGGTACATCATATCTGCGTGATACCTCTTGGCTACGCTGGTCGCATTCACAGAGCCCAGCATTTGCACATCGTTATATGGAAAATATCCCCATCTCCCAACCAATACCTCGCCTCAATCTGTTCATGGCTACCTCCAGCCCAAGCAAGGACAAGGGGCTCTCAAAAAAGGGGTCCCGGAAGTCCCAGAGAACGCCCAACTCGTTGAACGTCACGGAACAGTTAGAGGCGCCGTCTGAAGTCACGGGTCGTGTTCTGCGTTCCAGGCAGAATAGGGAAGATTTTGCTGACTCGGCGACGGTAAAGCAGACTGGACGAACAGGTGGGACAAGGGGGAAGGCTTCGAACAAGAAAGGCGAACACCAGTTACCTTCTCCTCCAGAGAGTCGAACAGGCAGAGCAGGTGGCGGTTTGTTCGCGAGCGCGTCATCACATTCGGACGAGGTACGTTCCCATAATCTAGTATTTGAATTCGTCTAGTATGGAAGCTCAATGTTACTTGCGCTGGTCTAGGCTGAAGGTTCTACTACAGGGCGGAAACGAACGCGAACATTGGCAACAACCACAGCGCCCAAAGAGGTTGCATCACCAAATCCCAAGGCGCGCAAGCAGCTTAAGACCCGAGTAATGTCAGACGCGGGGGAAAGCGACGCGGAGGAGCGTAATGCACGTCGAGAGACCTCGCCCCGCAAGAGCAACCGGGAACCACCCTCTCATCAGCATCTGCAGTTGGACGATGAAGGAGTATCTGAAGTGACGGCCACCCCCGCGCGTCGTGTGACCAGATCCGCGCCCAAGACGGAGAAGATTCCGACGCGAGCGAAAGCTTTGACGAAGACGACTTCGGTCAACGCAGCATCCCTTCGCAGTCGTCGTAAGAGCGCACCCAACGGCCAACGCTGTGAACGTAAACTTCGACCGCATGACCTGGACGCTATCCCGGAGCCTGATAGCGATGGAGATGATCCGCTTTTGCTGGTAAGCGCAGACACGTGGGTTCCCGTTCCGTGGAAGCCCATGTTTGGAGGCGACTTCGATAACGTCGAGGTCAAGACGGAAGTGGAGGAGGGAAGTCTGGCTGCTGGTCGGATGGCTGAGAACCGTCATCGTATGGCGGCTGAACCTACGTGGCGAGCGTCAACCTCACCATCACCAACGCCACCCGCGGCGCGTGCTCGACATGACGATCGCGCAAGCTCGTCATCTCAACCAAGTCGCCCCATATTTCCAGAGTTTCTGATTCAGGAGGGCGTGAGCGATGATGATGACGATCTGGCTCTGGCGTTTGACTGCGGTGTGTCAAGAGATCCCGATAGTTCATTCTCGGGCATGGACATCGAAGGGGATGAGCCTGTTCACGAGTTTACTGTGCCGCTTCGGACGGCTTCGCCACCTTCGCGCCGTAGACGCTCAAGTGCAGTCTCGCAGCGGGAAGAGACGCCGGGAACGATGCTTGAACACTCCCCAGGAAGACCAAGACAGCGTATCCACGACCATATGACAGCCGATTCTAATGATGACACTTTTCGCCCAATCAGTACATCAGCAACCATGTCTTTCGCTACCCTACGAGCGTCGCGGCAGGGCATCGTACCATCAGCTTCCGTCCCCTCGATAACACGAGCGAGCCCCGGTTTGCTGCGAATCGCGCCAGCCACTCCCCCTGCCAGCGTTATCTTGCGACGTAGTCGTGCGCTCTCCATCACCTCTCCACTAAAGACCCCCTTCAAACAGACTCTGTTGCCAAATGGGAGTCCCGCCTACCCCTCACCGCGGTATATGGGCACCGAACTGGGCAGTCTATCTCCAGAGAAAGGTCGTGGCCCATCGCGAGGGAGGCTTCCTAGACTGGATGAATTCGAAGAGGAGTCAATGACGCCCCTTAGCCAACCGCTCTTTCAGGCCGAAAAATTGAAAGACGAAGGCGGAAGAGAAGGGGAGAAAGCTAAAGATGATGCTATCGTTGTGGGACCTTCCAGGCAAGTCATTGAGGATGTTGAGGAGTCTGTGCCGCAGTTCCGACCGCGTGGTGGATGGATGGATATTGACGTCGACATTGATGCCGACAGCGGACTTTCCGTGGGAGCCGAGGATTTGGAGGGAGATCCCAACAGCGATGAGGATTATCATCCTGATCACGACCAGTTCGATGGATTCGATCACTATGAACAACAGGAGGACGAGGAGGAACGTAGGAACTCGCTGCGAATCGAACGAGAGCTCACTGAGGATTTCTCTGGTGAGGAGGAAGATGGAGGTGATCGTATGGAAGAAGATGAGAAGCCCGCCACGGATCAACAGATCTCGCTCATGTCGTCCAGCTCACCAGTGGTTGCGAAGACGATGATGGATGTCGAACCGAAGGAGGAAGACGAGAATGAGAAGTCGTCCCCTTCCTCGGGTCGGAATGCCCTGGGCTTTGGGACCGCAATTACCGTACGGGCGGAAGTCCAACAACTATTACAACAGGGTCGACCAGACGATGAACAGTTCTCGCCAAACCAGAAGGGCTGCAATGGGCCGTCAGCCGAAGAACACCAGCATCCCGCCACAGCAGTGAATACTACAAGCGGGCCGCATGGAGTAGGCGAGGATGTTGTTCCCGATGTTTATCGTCATCTTTCTCAAGCCACCATGGCAGGAGAACAATCGGTCAACAAAGAGAGTCTTGGCTTTCGCGTTGTCCACGGAATGACGAACACCACTTATGAGGATGGAAATAGCGGATCCGAGTCTGAGTCCGACGACGATGGGCCTCCAGTCGTCGAAATCACGAGCAAAGATCCGATGGTCGCTGCGCGAGCTGCTGCGATTCTCAAGCTTGTACGTCCCATTGCTTGTCATATATAAACCCACGATCATACTGAGAGCCTTGACTGATCTATTAAAGCATCACGATTACATTGAAGATGAAGCTAAAATGCGTCGTCGCAGGCGTGGCTCGGAAGCGAGCGTCGACTTTGGCGCCTATTCCTCCTCGTTCGTCTCCGCAACGCCACCGAATCGTCGATCAATCGTCATACCGGACTCCATACGAGCGACCCCAGTTCCATCCGATATCTTGCGTCGCGCAGAGAGAGAGGTCTCTGTTTCCAGCCCCGTCCTCCGTCGTCTGATGTCTCTCGAGCCATCCACGCCTCAGGCAGGACCTTCTCGCTTCAAAAGCTTCAACGCGAGCTATACGACCCCTGTTCAACCAGGACATGTGATTCCTGAAATCATCATCGATCCCGCCTCTTCTCGTCCGTCGGACTACGACGCCCGTGCATCCTCAGAGAGTGATTGTGCAGATGGTCTTATCCCGTTGTCATGGAGTAAAGCGGACTGGAAGACCTTGGAAAGGTGCTTGTTATTGGAGCGACGGGCGCTGGCTGACGAGGAAGGTTTGGACGAGGATCAGGTGGACGTTGCCTCTGTGGATGTGGAGCAAGTGATCTGGCACTTCTTGCATGAGGTAGACGTCGATGCGTCCGAGGAAGGAGGCGACTGGGCAATGTGAGGCTACCATTCCATGTAACTGCCGGACCCGGGGTTCTAACTGTTTGTTTCTTCATCGGGTACAGGGACAAAATCCGTCGACGGTGCCAAGCTCTCGTCGTGCGCCATACTAGGCAGGCATCCGCCTCAGTGCCACTCGGATTGACTCCTGGATCTCCGATGTTAATTCCTTTCTCCCCTGCTCCCAGCCGCCAATCTACACCAATATCATTTGTTCCGAATGAGGCTGTTGAGGATCAAAGCACGGAGATGGAAAATCAAGTCCAGTCATTCGAGGGTGCTCCACTGTGCCCTTCAGTTCCGCTCCCACCTTCTCTGTTGGCGCCTCATTTCTGCCACTTGTACGAGGAGGCGGCCACGATCGCTGGGTTCAATGCTTCCGTGGAGCCTACTGGCGTCAAACCCACGTTACCCACCAGCCGGCTGAACGACAGCCCTTCTCCTGCCCCCACTCGCGCCAAAACCACCATCACCCGAAGTTCATCCACCTCTCGCATTCCTCTCCCCCCCTCAAGATTACCACGCCCCACGGGGAGGAAAGTTTCTGCCCCTACCTCTGTTACGACCAAGAAACGGACAGAGATGCTTCCACCGCCTCCCCCACCAGCACGAGCTCGTCGTACGCCTCCACCCCTTGATACGCCTTCTACCACCAATCGAGTCTTGGGATTCCTAGGGTTGGGCAATATCCTCAGGTTGAAACCGGCTCCTGTGGCTCCCGCTACCATAGCGGGGCAGAAGCGCAAAGCCGTTACGCCACAGCCGATTCTAGTGGATGATGACGACGATGATATTGAGTCCCACCGCCTAACCCGCAAGCGGGTTCAACCAACCTCTCCAATTGCAGAGCTGCTGAGAAAGGCTCGGTCCAAGGAAGATCTCAACCATATCGAACCAGAGCCACCGCGACCTATTCCGCGACCACCTCATCCAAAGGACCTCGTCTCTCTCAGTCCCGTCCCACCGAATGAGACTCCTCGCCCTTCCTCGTCTACGACATCGAGACGGAGCTCGACTGGATCCGTCAAGGACCTCATCCGAAACTTTGAGACTCTTGAAGACATGAAGGACGTGGAGCGGAATCGTATACGGCAGATCATCAAGGTCGGGAGACGAGTCGTCAGCGGTGAACAATCTATACGGAGGACCCCTTCAAATCTGTCGACGGCGAGTGTCATCAGCGCAGACGATCTTGACCCCTCGACTCCCGGATCTCGTGGTCGTGCCGATCCCTCTTATGCCGAGTCTGCTGATTGGTCTGGTTCATTCCAACGAGATTCCTCTCTCACCTCACTTTCGTGACTGATCAATTGTTATTTACATGTGTCTGCTGGCTGTTTTTCTTCACATCACCGGTGTATGGGCCTGTATTTTTGTATTGCTATGCTTTTGGTTTATCCAAGTCACTGGCAGTTGCTCAAGTTCAAATTTTGCGCAAGGTATGTCATAACGCAGATCGCAGAGACAGAACCGCGGATTAAGCTATGGTTGTGGTGCAAATCGGAGGCAATTGAATGGAGAGTAGTCAATCAAGTATTAGGCCAGGAGGAAATTGGAGTATTACTGTCTGACTTGATCGTCACAAAAAACACCGATTCCGGCGGATGTGTTCTGAACTTGTCCAGGGAAAAAAAAAAATAGATGGAGTACATAGGAGTCGAACCCATTACTTCTCCCACGCAGTTTGCATCAAATCGCAGTGCTAAGGGAGCGCTCTACCGATGAGCTAGAACCCCTTGATAGAGGAATTCAGGAGTAATTATCTATGACTGCCAACAAATTATACCCAGCTGAATTGAAAGAAAGCCTTGGTTTCTAACAACAGTTATCGCTCCACTCCTGGTTCAAGTAGGGAGAATATCTCAAGCATCTGATACAACAAAACAGACCTTACTGCAGACGAAGCATTCTTTTAGTTGCTCCTGGACCTGTCATCACCTCCATGATGCGGCCCGACTCTCGGTAATACCATTTGCCATGCAGCACCACCTTCCAAAGTCGCTCAAGGGGGTGACACTGGGATTTGATCGGCGCAATCCCGTAACACGAAAGCATCGCGTTGATACTAGCCGATGTTCACCATCATAAGTGCCACTCGCAAATGCAGAGGATCGTCAAAAACATGGAATCGAGACGCAACAACCAAGTATGGCTCAGTCGGTAGAGACGGGCTTTGCAAGCGGTTATAGACCCGAAATGACCAGAGGTAAAGGATGGTTTAAAGAGTTGGAAAGGGACAGGTGCGTTTGATATGAACTATTATTATGTAGTGTGCACGGAGATTTGAAAAGTTGAACATGAGGGGTGGTTATACACTCAGCCTCCAGTGGCGGCCCGGCGCTCCAAGAGCCCTCATTCCTCATTCCTCATGACGCGTCCAAACTCCCATGGCGTTTCGCTGGAGCAACCTTCGACTCACCCCCGCCCTCTTCACCCCCAAAAGCATCCCCGTTTTCGTGACGTTGACCTTCCAACACATCATCTCCTCCCTCGCAACGCGACCAGATTCCTGTTATATTTCATCGTCGCTTGGCAGCTACTTCGTCCCCGACTTCTCCCTCTGCCTGTGGGTTGACATCTGCTTGTACTTGCTCCGACGTGTTTTCGTCACTCTTGCGCAGCCACCTCAGCCTTGGCCAGTTGCGCATCGCGGGGGTCTGCTCTACTGCAGAAGTCCAGAAGAAGGTAGTGCCACTCCCAATCGCCTCTTTCGCCTGAGAAAATCGCCGGATCAGGCTTTTGCAACTATTGGAGCTTAGCGATGGATGCAACTCACAAAATTAGCCCAACTGGTCTGCTTCACTGTTGTTATGACCTAGACCATTATTGACAAACCAGGGGAGCAGTTGTCAGTATCACGAGGGCACACGTGATAATGGTTCACTTGCAGAGTTACGCTCGAGGAACGTCTTGTGGCATACGCAACAAGCCAGCTTGTGTGCCGGTGTTCTATTCTCCCTGCTAGTTTTGAGGGCGTTGATCATGAATTTAGTATCATGGATGCCATGCTTGAGAGCCCCCTTGACGAAATCGTCTAGGCCTGAAAGCTTGCCGCAGCCTTCACATTTGATCTGAGGACCGACGACGTAAGTTCCGGTGATATGCATGGCGGGGAAATCGGTCTGAAGCATCTCTGAGAGACGATTTGCCTGAGCTTCGTCGATGGGCCAGAGATACAAGCCCTCAGGAAGGTCGTTCGCTGGGCTGCTGCGGTGATGCGGAACGAGATCTTAATAGGTCAGCGAAGCGAGGTGATATCAAAGAGAGAATGTGATACTGACGATGTCATCCTATTGGATATGGAACAAAGGATGTGAAGGAGCGACGTGGGTGGAATTGGTAAGGGAGAAAGAGCCTACCCAATACTGAGCTTTTAAGGCCTCCAAAGGCGACGGGGGCGCCCTTTAATGGCTAACTTGGACAAGAGCCACCGTTCTCATTTGTTGCTGTAGAGTGCATTGAATCAAGGTTCAGAGGACCCTGGAATGTGGTTGACCCCGGAAAGCTTCCGTCGAGGCGCCCTTTCCCGAAAGATGGAACGCTCTATCATACGCTGTTGCTTGAGCCGCCAGCGGCCCTCCCGCGTTTAAGTTCCCGGGTTGTCATCAACGGGAGCCGGACGCATCCTGCCCTTATAGATTGCTTCATTGTTGATGATACTGAGGCGCATGGGAACGCTTTTGAATGGGACGTATTATCTGCACTCTGCATTGGAGGGATGCAACTAGGTTGCTCGACCTCTCAGAATTAGACGCTCTTGGATCATCTGATCATGTAAAGCCAAGTTGTCCCCATCTCTCTGGGTCAATGGCGCCGTTGAAGCCCTAGACCAGTGCAGTGAGTCCGGACCCAAAAGCATTCTATCCGTGGTTAGGAAGATCCAGGGGGACTCACTAGTCATATGATGGTCTTCGGTGATGGCCTAGGTTCACCGCCTTGAAGATTGAGCCAAGATTGAGCTCCCCAGAGAGAGAAGAGGCCCTTCTGCAGCAGGAACATAAAACATGAACAAGTCCCTTTCTGTGCCTGGAGCAGCTTTTGACAGTGATGCGATACACACGTTGGCGACTCTAATTGGCCTGCGCTTTATTCTGAAAATTAACTCTGCATCTTGACCAGCACGTCCGATGATTTTGAAATATCAGAATCTGTTCTCGTCACGGATCGGTCAAGTCCTGTGTCCTGTGTCCTGATCATCCTCTTGTTCCTGCGCTATACTTCTGGACTGTGAACTACGTATCGCATGTATGCATCGCTTATCGCTTTTCGGCTTAACTAGACCGTATGACGATGACGGAAGTTGCGTCCCCTTCAACGAACTCATCCACTCTGTCACTCACCAAGTCCAATAGCATCGCAAGATTGGAACGCTATATTCCGGTGGAACGATCTTGCCAACTTATATTTTTCCGGTCATGCACTGGTTTTAGTGCGATAAACGATCTGGACAGCTATTCCTTACGATGTCTTTACAGAAATATTAATCCGACTGGCTCTCACTAACCAGACAATCGGTAAAGTGGCCACGGACCATCGATATCATACTGACCACGCGCTGACGGCGAGCTTGAACTTGTATCAGTCGACGGAGGTTGAGGCCACTCAGAATAACCTAGATCTGAGTCGTCGCACAAGCAGGACATTTGATTGCATCTAGGAATACAATGGGGAAAATAGAAGTACAACATGCGCCCAAGAGAATAAATGAAAGGAAAGGAGATATCAATTGATCGTGATTGAGGAATCCGCGAGTACCACCATAAATAATCACTCCTTCGACATTGGGAATGCCGAAAATGCCATGCTCCCGCATTGACGATTAGCCATCATTACCCGTACTCCGGTACCGCTGGCGCTCAACATCTGTCAAACATGACAGTGGAGCTTAAGTCCCATGCAAAGCATGAGACAAGCACAGCCGGAATCGGAGTACTGAGTCGTTTGGTGGTGGCAACAATATTGAGCGAAAGGGAGCGCGATGAACAGGGAGTAGTTGGCGGTGGTTGAGTTGATGGCATCGGGTGATGGAGAAGTAGGGAAGATGATCGGTAGAACGGATGGAAAGGTGGTGAGAGGAATAAGTCAGAGATACAGAAGTAATGTGATTGTTTGTTTAAGGGACGAGCGTGATGGCGAGGTGAAGAGAGGATGTTGGAGGATGTGAACGAGAGTTGAGTTAGAGGAGTGGCAGGGGCGTGATTCAATGATTATTCTTCTTAGATGTATCCTCCCAGCCCCTTCTTGATGAGCTGATTTTCCATATCGGCCAGGAGGGCGAGCTTGCCGCTGAGGAAAGATGAGGGTTTGGCGCTGCAGCCCGTTTTCTTGAGCTTGGAGTGCCCGCGAGGAATGTCGGCGCAATGCGTCCTGCCAGAGAACACATCGGCGCCCAGATATGGCGACGGTATGGTGGACATCGGCTCCACTTTGGTATTGACCAAGATCAGGCCAGCGTCCTGGACATCGTCGTCCGCCAGTGGTGCGACTGTTTGCTTCAGCTCAGGAATCACATCTGAGACGTCGAAGCCGAGGGACTCTCCTGGCTTCAGTCCAGCGAGCACGAAACGTGTGATGATCTCCAGATCCTCCATGACGTGCTTCGGCCACCCCGAGGCCTCGATCTTCGTCGGATCCATAGGGGGCCCGGTGTCCGACGAACCGCAGTTGTTTGTGTCTTCAGTAGGTTCTGGTTCGACTGGCGAATCGTCCGAGTCCGAGTCTTCGAAGATGTCGCCCTCGTCTTCGACAAGCCCAGCCAAAATGAACTCGGTAACCGACTGCACTCCTTCCACAAGCCCAGGAGACCGCTCGTCGTCCAGGATATCCAGCTCGAACGGCCAGCCGTCCTCCTTCGGATCGTCATCGAAAGTCGTCGCCGGAGAAATGAAAGTCATGGGTGGAGTGGCCCAATCCTCGGTCTGTAATGATGTATCGGAATTGATGGAGCGCGAAGATGAGGCACCATACAGCCATGGGTCCAGGGATACGGGGATGGCGTTGTTGTGACGGATAGGCGACGGCCCAGCTGTGGCCTCGTCCATATCCGCCTCGTCTGGAATAGAACCCATTTCCGACCAGCTCTCGAAGTATTCATCGGCACCTTCGTCCGTGTACGACCCAACGAGCGGCGTCTGAAAGTGGTTGTCGTCTTCGTCCTGCTCCACCTCATCCGGGATTGAACCCATATCAGACCAGCCTTCAAAGTCCTCCTCTTCCTCCTCCTCCACCGCCGCCCCTTCGTCCATCTGAGAATCGACCAGCGAAGCGTCTGAGAAGTTGATGTCGACGTAGTCCTCGAATGCACGGGAAACAGGGAGCGAGCAGGGGTTCAGGGCCCATCCCCCCATGCTCGCGACTGTCCTGGGTGTCTTCTTCGTGATCTTCCATAGAGAAGATTGAATAGGATCGTCGAGGTTGGGCGAGTAGTATTGATGCGGCTTCTCGTCGTCCGATGCCGTCGTTTTAGGGGAACTTAACGCACTGTTGGTGAGGAGATCATCGTTCGACAGGCGCGACACGTCTGATGTCGATGTCGGCGAGATATCAAGCGAGAAAGGAGAATATGAGGTTGTACGCGACCATGCGACGGATGGCCAGAGTGCCCAAGGTATTTCAATAAAGAGTCGGGGCTTGAAGGAGGGTAAGAAATCAGAGCGTCGCCAAGCGTCCAAGCCCGTAGGAGCGCAGGCTCGTGTCATCTCGATGAACCACCCTGGAATAGGCATCGACGAGGTTACGAGTGCCGTAGGCGCTACCTCCATTGCCATGATGCGAGTCAACGTGGAGGTAACGGGAACCAGAGAGCCGGCATCGAAGACAAGAGGAGAGAGTCGCGGATTGGCCACGGGCGGGGAGTGGGTCGGTCGAACAGCACCGAGCAGTTCCGAGCGCTTCGAAGGGAGCTGGATGATCCCTATAGGCTTCACGGAGTTGGAGGGGAGGAGAGATGCAGAATTGGGGGGAGTGTGCGGATAGGTGATCAAGAGTGGCGCATTGAAGGTGATCCGAGCGACGACGGGGGAAATAATCCTCAAGGGCGCGTTGGAGGCGAAGCAGGCAACGACGGGGGGAGGGATCAAGAGTTCGCTTGACTGTCCGATGTGAGGCAGAGTCGTTCGGATGAGATTCGTTTCCGCGTGGACTAGCGGAAGGTGGGTGGATCCGTGCGGCTCCTGTAGTTGAGGACTGACTGTCAGCTGCTGCAGGTCAACTGTGAGTTGCCTTCATGTGACTCACGAATTCCACCTCCTTATGTTGGGAAGCCTTGTGAGTGCCCTGTGAGCCGATGAGGCACTGGCAAGGCGCGTCGTAGGTGACCTTGCGACGCGCTTCTTCAGCGATGAAGGCCTCATCGGCATTGGCGTATGCCTAGCGAGATTACCATATAAGCCAGTCAGCGGGGTTGATCCAATCCATGAAAGAGAGGATATGAGCGCATGTCTCACGTAGGTAATTCCATCCCAGAGGGCGGCCGGGTGACGGGGGCAGGTAGGAGGTAGTGTCGGTGTCGAGTTGGAGGTCTGCTGAGAAGTCTGCTACAACCCCAATGAAGTCAGCGACTTCCAAAAGCTTCCCTGAGCGCCATGGAGATTCGGATGTCACTCACAGTTGCTACATTCTTGAACGTTGATTTGCACCAATCGGTGACTTTGCGGGTGAATGATGGCTGCCGGGGAAGGGAGGTCAATATCAGTTCCAATTCGAACTAGGCCAACCTCTAACGGAAACAGAACAACTAAATACGGCCAAGACTCACTGGAGCGGTACTAGCCTTGAGATTCCTGCTGGCTGACCTGCACTCTTCTAGAGAGGGGAGCTATCGCCAGAAGGAAAGGTGAGTTTACCGAAGACACGTAAGGGATCGGCAGTCGCCGGGTCAGGGAACTTACAATAAGGGTCTGGGGTGCTCGCTGGTTCGCGTTGGCGCCGCTTCGATGAGTGATATTGAAGAACATCGAGAGTGTAGAGGGGAATGCGAGGGAGGATAGAACGTAGGTGGTATGTAAGGCGGCTAGGAGCAGTGTAGGGGGTTAGGTTGCTGACTGTTTTGCTTGGAAGCTGAGGACGAGGGATGTCTCTACCAGAGGAACTGAGAGAGGAGATCTTCTTGGGGGAAAAATTGGAGTGCAGGAACTTGCTCGGAGAGCGAGCGAGGACGACCAGTTCATATCGTCCGGCAATACCAACGATATCAATCGACGGAGAGTATTGTGACCTCTGGCAACGATATGGAGTGATCGGCGATGGTTTGACATTCAAACGGTAACTGATTGTTAAGGAAATCAATGGGGTCGGATGTTAACCAACTGAATGTGTGGTTGCATTCAATGGTGATCGGGCGTCGCGCTGCGCCAGGTTGTCGAGCCGCCCAGCAGCACTTCTACTGGTCCGTCTAGAATCTATCTTTCTCAAACCTATCTCAGTCTAGTGAATGAGCTGATTGCATGGAGCTCATAGACAGTCACTAAGTGAGGAGAAGCAAGGTGAAAACTCGTAGACAGGAGGAAGGCCGAGCTGAAGATTTCGATGCACGACTCAATTATCCCCGTGCTTAGGCGTGAAAGTCCAATCCCTTATGTCTACCTGTCAACCCTGAATGTGCGACGCCTCTGAATCTCCTATACTACATCGGCGGAGGATTTGAACCGCATGACCTGTGAACGTGCCTCAACTCATCAATATCACACAAAAAGAATAAGTGGTTCGGTACCAAGCGCACAACGTTCTTCACGGTACTGGATGCCGCAGTCAGCTTGATTATGGCAGTAGGAGGTGTTGATAGCTGAGAAATCGGGAACGCTAGATATTCACATTGGTCTGTGCATGGCGGATGGTCCACGCCACGACAGCTGCTGATGGTGATACTGCCTTGTCCATCGGACAGGGTTGCACAAGGTAGTCGGAAGCAGGCTCTAATATGTTAGATCTAGGCAGGATATGTACAAAGCAGGATTCAGAGATCGACTGAGTAATATTTACTCAGGCAGGTGAAATGCGAGCAGGAGGTCAAAAAGATGAGACACTCAAAATAACGACCCAAGAAAATCTTGGACAGGTGTAGGAGGATACACGAGCTACCCGACTTATGCGTGAGGTAGGCGAGGGTTTGAAGCATCGGTAAGGGAAAACACGTTTGTTTCGACTCTTGTCTAGATTACATGTGGAACTTGAACATGAAGGACGGGACACGCTCTGCTTCAGGTAGGATCCCTCAGCATTACAAGTCCATTTCGAAAAAACCGTCTGGCAAACATGCTAAACAGAGAAACTCCCTTACTCCTCACGACGCGTCCAGTGTCCAATGGTCGTCCAATGACGCCTCGCTGCCTCATCTTCGTCCTCAGCGTCTTGGCCTTGGGGCGCATCCCCTTCTTCGCGACGTGTCCAAACGCCAACAATGTTCCAACGGCGTTTTGCTGGATCCAAGTTCGCAGCATCTTGACCTTGAGGTGCATCCCCTTCTTCACGTTGTCGCCAAAGTCCAACCGGCCTCCAAGTGCGCCTCGCGACCGCATCTTCATCTCCAGCGTCCTGAACGACGGGCGCATCCCCCTCTTCACGTTGTCGCCAAAGTCCAACCGGCCTCCAAGTGCGCCTCGCGGCCACATCTT